>JARBWK010000011.1:1650119-1812619 GCA_030556195.1 Anolis apletophallus | reverse complement strand
ACACTGGCCCCAGACCATTCAAGGCCTTAAAGGTTAGAACCAACACCTTGAGGTGATCCGGTGCTCTATCGGAAGCCAGTGCAGTTCGCGCAGCACAGGCGTGATGTGGCAGCGAGATGGACAACCTGCCACCAGCCGTGCTGCTGCGTTCTGCACCAGCTTGAGCTTCCGGATCACCGACAAAGGAAGGCCAATGTAGAGGGCATTACAGCAGTCTAGTCTTGAGATGACTGTGGCTTGGACCACTGTGGCTAGGTCATGACGGGACAAGTAGGGAGCCAGTCTCCTCACCTGTTGGAGGTGGTAGAAAGCCACTCCACTGACGATGGAGATATGCTTCTCCATCGACAGCTCGGAGTCAAGGTGGATTATCATATATGCAGAATATATTTGCCTTGGCACATTCTGATTGGACAGCCCCTCTTCATGCCAATGTATTGGTGAATGGAAGGATTAAATGATCGGATGGATGGATACATTCTATACATACATAGATATTATATATATATATATATATATATATATATATTCGTTCTTTCTATCTGTATATTCATTCTCTCTCAGTGTATAGTCATCCCCCTATATATATACACACGAGCATTATACACACACACACATTGTATACATACATAGATATTATATATATATATATATACATACTGTATATATATATTCATTTTCTCTTTCTCAATGTATAGGTTGTCCCCCCTATATATATATATCTTCTAGATAGATAGATAGATAGATAGATAGATAGATAGATGAAGACACGGGCGAATAGAGGGAGAAAGAAAGATAGAAACATATTGGTGAATGGATGGATGGATGGATTGATAGAGAAAGATGCAGGTGAAGAGATAGAGAAGAGAAATGTATTGCTGAATGGATAGATAGACACAGGCGAAGAGATAGAGAAAGAAAGCAATGTATTACTGAATAGACAGATAGATAGACAGATAGATAGATACCGTAGATAGATAGATAGATACCGTAGATAGATAGATAGATAGATAGATAGATAGAGAAATGCACAGGTGAAGAGATGGGTGATAGAGAAGGAAAGAAACGTATTGGTGAATGGGTGGAGAGAGGAGAGAGAGAGAGAGAGAGAGATAGACAGATAGATGATAGACAGGTGACAAGATAGATAGAGAAATGTATTGGTGAATTGATAGATAGATAAACAGTTCGATAAAGGCGGGCGAATAGACAGAGAGATAAAGAGAGAAGCATATTAGTGAATTGATGGATAGATACACAGGTGAATAGAAAGATAAAGAGAGAAAGGTATTGATGAAGAGAGAGAGAGGTGAATAGATGGAACTGTATTGGTGAATGGATGGATGGGAAGATGATAGACAGAGAAATAGAGGAAAGAGTATATTAGTGGGTGGATGGATGGATGGATAGATAGATAAATGGATAGAGAAAGATTGATAGATAGATACAGAAAGATACAGGTGAATAGATAAAGAGAGAACTGTATTGAGGAATGGATGGATGGGAAGCTGATAGAGAAATAGAGAAAAGCAAATATTAGTAGATGGATGGATAGATAGATAGATAGATAAAGACACAGGTGAGTAGAGAGATAGAGAAATAAAGAAATGTATTGGTGAATGGATGGAGAGGTGGATGGATGGAAGGATAGATGGAAGGATAGATGGAGAGGTGGATGGATGGAGAGGTGGATGGATGGATGGATGGATGGATGGAGAGGTGGATGGGATGGATGGATGGATAGATGGAGAGGTGGATGGATGGATGGATGGAGAGGTGGATGGATGGATGGATGGATGGATGGATGGATGGATGGGTGGATGGATGGATGGATGGATGGATGGAAGGATGGATGGAGAGGTGGATGGATGGATGGAGAGGTGGATGGATGGATGGAGAGATGGATGGACGGAGAGATGGATGGATGGATGGATGGATGGATGGAAGGATAGATGGAGAGGTGGATGGATGGATGGAGAGGTGGATGGATGGATGGAGAGGTGGATGGATGGATGGAGAGATGGATGGATGGATGGATGGAGAGGTGGATGGATGGATGGAGAGGTGGATGGATGGATGGAGAGGTGGATGGATGGCTGGAGAGGTGGATGGAGAGGTGGATGGATGGCTGGAGAGGTGGATGGATGGATGGATGGAGATGGATGGATGGATGGAGAGGTGGATGGATGGATGGAGAGGTGGATGGATGGATGGAGAGGTGGATGGATGGATGGAAGGATAGATGGATGGATGGATGGATGGAAGGATAGCTGGATGGATGGATGGATGGATGGATGAATGGAGAGGTGGATGGATGGATGGAGAGATGGATGGATGGATGGATGGAGAGGTGGATGGATGGATGGATGGATGGATGGATGGATGGATGGATGGTGGATGGATGGATGGGATGGATGGATGGATGGATGGATGGATGGATGGATGGATGGATGGAGAGGTGGATGGATGGATGGATGGATGGATGGATGGATGGATGGATGGAGAGGTGGATGGATGGAGAGGTGGATGGATGAATGGAGAGGTGGATGGATGGATGGAGAGGTGGATGGATGGATGGATGGAGAGGTGGATGGATGGAGAGGTGGATGGATGGATGGAGTGGATGGATGGAGAGGTGGATGGATGAATGGAGAGGTGGATGGATGGATGGAGAGGTGGATGGATGGATGGAGAGGTGGAGGTGGATGGATGGATGGAGGTGGATGGATGGATGGAGAGGTGGATGGATGAATGGAGAGGTGGATGGATGGATGGAGAGGTGGATGGATGGATGGAGAGGTGGATGGATGGATGGGTGGGATGATGGATGGATGGATGATGGAGAGGTGGATGGATGGAGAGGTGGATGGATGGATGGAGAGGTGGATGGATGAATGGAGAGGTGGATGGATGGATGGAGAGGTGGATGGATGAATGGAGAGGTGGATGGATGGAGAGGTGGATGGATGGATAGAGGAGATGGATGGATGGATGGAGAGGTGGATGGATGAATGGAGAGGTGGATGGATGAATGGAGAGGTGGATGGAGAGGTGGATGGATGGATGGATGGATGGATGGATGGATGGAGAGGTGGATGGATGGATGGATGGATGGATGGATGGATGGATGGATGGAGAGGTGGATGGATGGATGGAGAGGTGGATGGATGGATGGAGAGGTGGATGAACATAAGAACATAAGAAGAGCCATGCTGAATCGGGCCTCAGCCCATCTAGTCCAGCATTCTGTGTCACACAGTGGCCCACTAGTTGTACACAGGGATCTCTAGCAGAAAGGAGGGCAAAACCCTCACCTGCTACCGACCCCCCACAACCAGTACCTGGGGAAAATCCTGCCTGCCTCCATCAACACAGAGGTGGCACTTGGATGTCCATTTCAGTAACTACTGATTCCCTTGGTCTCCAAGAATCTGTCTAATCCTGCCTTGAAGCTGTCCAGGCTGACCGCTGTCACAACCTCCTCTGGAAGTGAGTTCCATAACCCAATGACCCTCTGGGTGAAGAAATATTTCCCTTTATTAGTCCTAACTTTCCTACCTTGGAGCTTTAGGGGTGCCCCCTAGTCCTAGTGTTGGGTGACAGAGAAAATATTTTTTCTCTGTTCACCTTTTCTATCCCATGCATGATTTTATACACTTCGATCAAGTCACCTCTTAAACGCCGTCTTTCAAGGCTGAAAAGACCAAGGCGTTGCAACCTGATTTCGTAAGGGAGCCGCTCCATCCCTTGGATCATTCTTGTTGCCCTTTTCTGTACCTTTTCCAGTTCCGTTATGTCCTTCTTAAGGTGCGGAGACCAGAATTGTACACAGTACTCCAGATGTGGCCTCACCATAGATTTGTAGAGAGGCAATACAACATTTGCCGACCTATTTTCGATTCCCTTTCTGATCATGCCAAGCATAGAATTTGCTTTTTTCACTGCTGCTGCGCACTGGGTTGACATCTTCATTGAGCTGTCCACCAAGACCCCAAGATCCCTTTCCTGGTTTGTCTCGGAAAGCTTTGACCCCATCAATTGGTAGGTGTATTTGGGGTTCTTTGCCCCGATGTGCATGACTTTACACTTGTTTAGGTTAAAATGCATTTGCCACTTTGTTGCCCATTCACTCAATTTCGAGAGATCTTTCTGGAGCTCTTTGCAATCAGTTTCATTTTTATCTACCCTGAACAGTTTAGTGTCGTCTGCAAACTTTGCTACCTCAGAATTCACTCCTACATCCAGGTCATTAATGAATAAATTAAAAGTAACGGACCCAAAACTGAACCTTGGGGTACGCCACTTCTCACCTCTTTCCACCCAGAGAAGTGTCCGTTTATTACCACCCTTTGTTTCCTACAGTTTAGCCAGGTTCCAATCCAGGACAAGACCTGTCCCCTGATTCCATGGCTGAAGAGCTTGTTTAGGAGCCTTTGGTGAGGGACTTGGTCAAAAGCCTTTTGAAAGTCAAGGTAAACAATATCGACTGGGTCCCCTTTATCTGGATGGAGAGAAACCGCTGCAACCCTCATCGAATGACTGATTAAGACCAAACTTGGCACACAGAGCCCTCATGACCCACTCTACATCCTGGTGCAGTTTGAAGGAGGCTGGACCATGGACGATGGGACTTGAAGTACCTTCACTCTCTTCCTGAGACCACTGCGATCCTCATCCAATCACTGATCAAGACCAAACTTGGCACATACAGACCCCATGACCCATTCTACATCCTGGTGCTGTTTGGAGAAGGATGGACCATGGACGATGGGACTCGCAGTACCCTCACTAACTTCCTGAGACCACTGCAAGCCACGTAAACATCTGATAAGGACCAACCTTGGCACACAATGCCTTGCTCAAATAACCCGGGCACCGCCGGGTCTTCAGTTAGTAATCTAATATAACCTATTGGGTGGCCTTTCCAATAATAGGGCTCTGTGCTCCCTTTGGGGCCCATGGGGTGGTTTTGGTTCCTGTTTCCTGGCCCTCTTGGCAGGAAACAGAAGAGAGGCGGCTCTTTCCTCTGAAAGGGTGTATTTAGGGAACTCTGCAGAGCGGAACCTGAGACCACCTCCCTCCAGGGGATCCTAATGCAGAAATAGGGCCCAGTGCATCCGCACTGTAGGGTTGATGCAGTTTGACACCACTTTTGGCCGCCGTGGTTCAGTGCAATGGGAGTTACAGTTCCACAAGGTCTTTGTTTTTCCAAACTGCAACTCCCAGGATGGCATTGCGTTGAGCCTTGGTGGCTAAAGTGGTGCTAAACTGCGTTAATTCTTCAGTGTAGATGCACCGCCTTCAGGACGTCTGCTTCTCGTCTTAGGCCCGGGCCAATTTTTAAATTTGTGAAATGATAACAATAATAAGCCTTGCGAAGACAATGGTGAAGTATTAAAATGATCAATAATAATAATAATAATAAGCCTTGCAGAGTATGAAATTAATCAATAATGATGAAAATAATAAGCCTTGCAAAGACCATGGTGAAATATTACATCAATAATAATAATAATAAGCCTTGCAGAGACAGTGGCGGAGTATTAAACTGATCAATAATAATAATAACAATAATAATATGCCTTGCAGAGATGATGGTGGAGTATTAAAGTTATTATTATTAGTAGTACTACTAGTAGTAGTAGTAATAATAATTATACGCCTTGCAAAGATGGTGTTGGAGTATTGAAGTTATCAATAATGATACTAGTAGTATAGTAATATGCCTTGCAGAGACAATGGTGGGGTATTAAATTGATCAATAATAGTAGTAATAACAATAATATGCATTGCAGAAATTGTGGTGGAGTATTAAATTGATCAATAATAATAATAAGCCTTGCAGAGACGGTGTTGGAATATTACATTGATCAATAATAGTAATTAATAATAATACACCTTGCAAAGATGGTGGTAGAGTATTAAATTGATCAATCGTAATAGTAGTAGTATGCCTTGCAGAGACGATGTGAAGTATTAAATTGATCAATAATAATAATACGTCTTGCAAAGACAGTGTTGGTGTATTAAATGGAATAATAATAATAATATGCCTTGCATAAATGGTGGTGGAGTATTAAATTGATCAATAATAGTAGTAATAACAATAAAAATACACATTGCAGAGATGGTGGTGGAGTATTAAATTGATCAATAATAGTAATTAATAATACACCTTGCAAAGATGGTGGTAGAGTATTAAATTGATCAATAGTAGTAGTAGTAGTATGCCTTGCAGAGACGATGTGAAGTATTAAATTGATTGATACGTCTTCGTATTAAATGGAATAATAATAATAATATGCCTTGCATAAATGGTGGTGGAGTATTAAATTGATCAATAATAGTAGTAATAACAATAAAAATACACATTGCAGAGATGGTGGTGGAGTATTAAATTGATCAATAATAGTAATTAATAATACACCTTGCAAAGATGGTGGTAGAGTATTAAATTGATCAATAGTAGTAGTATGCATTGCAGAAATGATGTGAAGTATTAAATTGATTAATAATAATAATATTTCTTGCAAAGACAGTGTTGGAGTATTAAACGGAATAATAATAATAATACGTCTTGCAGAGATGGTGGTGGAGTATTAAATTGATCAATAATAATAAGCCTTACAGAGACAGTGTTGGAATATTAAATTGATCAATAATAGTAAATAATAATACACCTTGCAAAGATGGTGGTAGAGTATTAAATTGATTGGTAGTAGTAGTAGTAGTATGCATTGCAGAGACGATGTGAAGTATTAAATTTATTAACAATAATAAAATTCCTTGCAAAGACAGTGTCGGAGTATTAAATGGATCAATAATAATAACAATAATATGCCTTGCAGAGATGGTGGTGGAGTATTAAATTGATCAAGAAGAAGATCACCAAGAACTCTTGCAAAGACAATGGTGGAATATTAAAATGATCAATATTAATAATAATAAGCCTTGCAGAGACAAGGGTGGAGTATTACATTGATAATAACAACTCTTGCAAATATAATGGTGGAGTGTTAAATTGATCAATAATAATAATAATAATAATCCTTGCAGATGCAATGGTGGAGTATTAAATTGACCAGTAACAACAACAACAACTCTTGTGGAGACAATGGCAGAGTTTAAAATTGAATACTACTACTACTACTAGTAGTAGTACTACTACTACGGCCAAAACTTGGCAAAGGTACTACTACTACTACTAATAATAATTTATTTGTTATCTCTCATGGTTCAAGTCAAGGTAGAATGCAGCTTAAAAGTACAAAAATATAAATGCGCAGAGCAAAGAGGAAAAGAAACTCAAAGTGGTAAAACAATTCGTATAGTTAGAAATTAAGTTACAATTCCTAGTTCAAAACAAGCCACGGCTCAATGCGATGGTTTTATAAGGTCTTGAGGCCTGGCAGACCAAGGGGCGCTAAACTGCATTAACTTGGCAATGTAGACGCACGCACCCTTCCAATGTTTGTTTCCCCAAAGAGTTCTCACCTGCAAAAAGACCGAAGAGAAGCAAAAGGTGAGCAAACCCTCCTTCCATTAGTTTACTCTTTAGAGGCAAGGACACGGCCTGCTGGGCTCTAGAGTTGTTTTTGTTCTCTCTCTCAGCCTGGTGTTGTTCCTTTTTGTTTCTGCAGACGGACCAATGGAGATGCGCATGGATGCTCCTCAAAGCTCCACCCAGCATCCAGACCACAAACACCTCCTGGTCTCATTTATTATATTTTAGCATATTTCTCACCTATCTTTGCAAAGGAGGAATTAGGAAGCCGTTGAAAGCCATTGAAAGTTTTTTGGGTTTTTTTGGAATGGGCACAAGGACTGCAATTGCAAAAATTAGGGAGTATTATTATTATTGATAATATTAATAATAATAGAAAAGAGTGTGTGGCGTTCGGACCTGAGCGGGCCAAATCGAACACGGCTTGATACCCTCCTAAGGGCATATGCAGCAGCAATAAAGGCTGCAAAGAAATCTGTCTTTGCGGCCAATATTGCGTCTGCAAAGAACCGTCCGGCGGAGCTGCTTCGAGTGGTCAGAGGATTGTTAAATCCCACTGCTCTGGATGTTTTTTTAGAATGGGCACAAGGACAAAAATTGGGGAGTATTATTATTATTATAGATAATATTATTATTATTAATAATAATCTAAAAGAGTGTGTGTGGCGTTCGGACCCGAGCGGGCCAAATCGAACACGGCTTGATGCCCTCCTAAGGGCATATGCCGCAGCAATAAAGGCTGCAAAGAAATCTGTCTTTGCGGCCAATATTGCGTCTGCAAAGAAGTGTCCGGCGGAGCTGTTTCGAGTGGTCAGAGGATTGTTAAATCCCACTGCTCTGGATGTTTTTTTTAGAATGGGCACAAGGACTGCAATTGCAAAAATTAGGGAGTATTATTATTATTGATAATATTATTATTAATAATAATAGAAATGAGTGTGTGCGGCGTTTGGACCCGAGCGGGCCAAATCGAACACGGCTTGATACCCTCCTAAGGGTATATGCCGCAGCAATAAAGGCTGCAAAGAAATCTGTCTTTGTGGCCAATATTGTGTCTGCAAAGAACCGTCCGGTGGAGCTGCTTTGAGTCGTCAGAGGATTGTTAAATCCCACTGCTCTGGATGGGATCCCTGACAACTCGGCACCACGTTGCGAAGCATTTGCTCGGTTCTTTGCGGACAAAGTCGCTTTGATCTGTTCTGACCTGGACATCTGAGGATGTGGCACGAGCACCTGCTTGTCCGATTTTGATGGATTCATTTCAATTGGTGAAACCCGAGGATGTGGACAAGATACTCGAAGGAGTGAGGGTGACAACATGCATCCTAGACCTCTCAAGGAGGCCAGAAGGGGTTTGGCTCAGTGGGTCAAGGTGGTAGTCAATGCCTCCCTTTGGGAAGGCAGTATTCCAGCCGTCTTAAAACAAGCTGTGATAATACTGCTGTTGAGGAAACCATCACTGGACCCCCCACTCAAGTCGTCAACTATCAGCCAGTTTCCAATCTCCCCTATTTGGGCAATGTCCTGGAACGTGTGGTGGCCTCGCAACTCCAGGGATTCTTGGTAGGCACAGATTATCTAGATCCAGCGCAGTCCTGACCCAACATTGTGTGAGTCCCCAGTGCTCTCTGGATGTCGGTGAATTACAACTCTCAAACTCAAGATTAATGCGCATCAAACCCTTCCAGTATTATCTGTTGGTCTATTTTGACATTGCTCTCGTTTTCAACCCCATATCTGTGTGAGATGAGCTTCTCTAGCTTGACTGCAATAAAAACTAAACACAGAGAGAGACCGACAGCTGTTGAGCAAGACCTTTGTGTGTGTCTTTCTGCCATTCCTGCCAGGATATCTATGTTGTGTTCATCGAAACAGGCCCAGGTTTCACACGGAGTGTATAAATACATTTAAAAACATATTAACTATATGTATTACTGTGTTAGAGTGTCATTTTGTGTCATTTTGGTTGGTGGTGTGCCCCAGAATTTTGTAAATGTAAAAAGTGTGCCGCGGCTCAAAAAAGTTTGGGAAACACTGATCTAGGCAAGATTTCACTAGCCAGGAGGGGCACGGATCGAGGGAGCAAGTGGTCGGTCTAGCTGCGGTTAGCAGTTCATCGACAGCCCCTGCGTCCAGCGGGATGAACAGATCGAGGGTGGGCCCAGCAAGAGGCCATGGGGTCTCAAGCTCGCTAACTGTATCAATTGTGGCGGGGAGTTCCCGGCGGAAGAACGAGATCTTGTCTGTAAAGTAATTCTGGAAAGCCTCAGCTGAAAGGGCCTGATCATCATTGTTTGGGACGGTAGGGACCGTCGTCAAAGAGCGAATTATTTTAAACAATTTAGCCGGGCGTGAGTTTGCAGACGCTATCAAGGACGCATAGATAGAGATACATATAAACGATAGCTATATCATAGAATGCTAGTGCTGGAAGGGCCCCCCAAAGTCCATCCAGCCCAACCCACTTCTTTCTGCCATAATGGAAGGCACAATTTGATCCCTCTCTAGAGATGGACACCCAGCCCCTGCTTAATAATAATATTTTCTCTCTTAATGGCAATGTTTCCCCCCCCCTCTTTTTGTCTTTCTTTCGCCAAACTTTCCCTTTGTGTATAAATAAAGGACGGCCGTGGACCTTCTTTGATAACCTGCAGATTTGAATCTGAAGGCCCAGCAGGTTCCCCTTTTGGTCTGGCTCCTTCCATGAAGTCATGCAAATGACATGCAAATGAGGCATGCAAATGAGAGCTCACCTTCTGAAACAGTTGAATGCACTTTGACCCCACTTTTGCTCTTGAGAGTTGCAGTTTCCCAAGGGCCCTTCTGAAAGGCATCATTACATTATGTAAAATTATTTCCAAATGTTACAAAACTATATGCACAACACACACACACACGCACATATATATATTATAGGCACTTTGAGAAATTTATATTTCAACACTTTGAGAAATTTATATTATGATTTATATTATGATTTAGGAAATTATATGCATTATATATATATATATATATATATATATATATATATACTCTAAACATAGAGGAATCTATTTAATTGTTGTTGTTATTTACTTTCCAAACTTTGGGAAATTATATGCATAACGTATACTTTATATACTCTAAACATAGAGGAATTTATTTAATTGTTGTTGTTATTTACTTTCCAAACTTTGGGTATATGTACATATGTATGTATGCATATACAGTATATACCGATACTATTATAATATCATAATTATAGTACATTATATAAAATAATTTCTAAACTTAGGGAAGTTATATGTTGCATAGTGTAATATTAAGATCACAGGTCCTCCCTTAGGGCGACCTCCCCTTGCTCTGGGCTCTGCTTTAAGGAGGTGTGATTGGAACCCATTCAGCTCTAAATTGTCACCATTCCAAGTCTCTTGTAGGAAGATCATGTCATATCTTCCAATGAAAATCACAAAAAGAGTGGTCAGCCATCTTATTGCGCCAGCCAGCAATGTTCCAAGAATAGAAGACAAGGAAATTATATGTAATACTAGCTTGGGGACCCGGCAGTGCCCGGGTTATTTGAGAAAGGCACTGTGTGCCAAGGTTGGTCTTTGGTACTTCAAGTCCCATCATCTGTGGTCCACCCTCCTCCAAACTGCAGTAGAAGATAGAGTGGGTTATGGGGGCTCTGTGTGTCACGTTTGGTCTTGATCATTCATTGGATGAAGGTTGCAGCGGTCTCGGAAGGTGAGTGAAGGTACTTCAAGTCCCATCATCTGTGATCCATCCTCCTTGAAACAGCACCAGGGTGTAGAGTGGGTCAAGGGGGCTCTGTGTGCCAATTTTGGTCTGTATTGGTCATTGGATGATGGTCGCGTTGTTTTCACCAACTGAGTGAAGGTACTGCAAGTCCCATCATCCATGGTCCATCCTCCTTCAAACTGCAGCAGGATGTAGAGTGGGTCATGGGGGCTCTGTGTGCCAAGTTTGGGCCAGGTCTGTGATTTGTAGGAGCTACAATGTTCTGTGGGAAGTGAAACTGGTGAAGGTACTGGAAATCCCATCATATGTGGGCCATCCTGCCCATAAACCACACCAGGTTGTAAAGTGGGTCATTGGGCCTCTGTGTGCCAAGTTTGGCCCTGATTTGTCATTGGTGTGGGCCACAGTGCTCTAAGGAAGTGAATTAAAGTACTGCAAGTCCCATCATCCATGGTCCATCCTCCCTCAAACTGCACCAGGATGTAGAGTGGGTCTTGGGGGGTTCTGCGTGCCAAGATTGGTCTTGTTCTGTCAGGAAAATTGTTGAGGAAGCCTAGTATCCCATGAAATTCAAGTTAAGGAAGCCTTGCTGTCAATTTTGGGCCTGGTCTGTGTCTTATAGGGGCTACAGTGTTGTTTGGTAAGTGAATCAGGTAAAGGTACTGCAAATCCCATCATTTGTGGCCCATCCTGCCCTAAACTGGACCAGGTTGTGAAGTGGGCCATTGGGCCCCTGTGTGCCAAGTTTGGTCTTGATCCGTCATTGCTGTGGGCCGCAGTGACTGACTGCCCGAGGCCTTTCCTTTTCCCTCTGCATCACCTTAGAATGTGGGAATGTAGATGGCCAATCAGAGTCCTTTATGCAAATATCATTTAAGTGGCAACCAATCCCCTCTGTCTGGGGCCTTAGAATGTTGGAGTTCTGAGGCTGGCCAATCAGAGTCCTTTATGCAAATAATCCAACAGTGGCAACCAATCGAAACATTTTCCTCTGCACCTCCACCCGCAAACACTGACTTTTATTATATACATAGATAGATATAGTATAAGATAAGATAAGAATTTTCATTTCCCTGTTTGTTTGTCACCAAGTGGCACAAAAGAGAGCCAAGTCCGGCCGTGCCTGGGTCTGCCCAGCAGGTGGCGCCCGCGGCTCTTCCTTCTTTGGCCAAAGGACTGCCCATATTGGCCAGCCAAACTTTCCTTTGGCAAAGCCATACATAGGCTTGGACCCCAAGGAAGGAGGGGAGGCTGCAGCATACAACCCCACATTTTGGAAAGCAAAGCAAAGGCCTGGGCAAAATTCACCCCTGGGCTTGCATTTGCTGGTGCGGCCACAAGTCCATTATTTGAAACACAACAAGATGAGTCCACAGCAAACAAGATCACTCTGGTGGCTTTTGTATTGGATCACATGTCGGACCCTTCCCTATTATTATTATTATTATTTACATGTCCAGAACATCACAGCACACAAGCACATTATGCCCAAGTGCCTCTGAATATCAGGCTAATCTATTATATAAATGGGTTCACGTCATGTGATGTATACCTCAAACAAAGAAACCATACAACGCAGAAACACAATACTTGCCAACAGAAATAGGCCTCAAGCAAGGTACGTTTGTAGCAAAGAAACTTCCCCCCCCAAAACCTAAAAGGCCCCCAAAACAACGAATAAAATAAAACTACATTTACCAGCATCCTCCGGGGCAGCCAAAGACTCACCCAGCCTCTACATTCTGAACAACATGATTGGCTGCCAATAAGGGCGGATTTGCATAACTGCTGCACTGGCCAGCCAACATGAAAATTCCGATCCATAATAAACTGCCAAAACAGAATAAGGAAAAGGCCTGAGCCAATCCTCAACACAAACACCCAAATCACTTCCAACCGAAAATTTACACCCCAAAAAAATCACAGACCACGCCCCAAAATTGACAATAAGGCTTCATTAACTTGATTTTCCTAACTAGGCCTCACTTACTGGGAAGCTGTTTACGCTCTGAATTGACAGTAAGGCTTCATTAACTTGCTGTTCCTAACTAGGCCTCAGCTCACTGGGAGCTGTTTACACCTAAATTGACAGTAAGACTTCATTAACTTGATTTCCCTAACTAGCCCTCACTTACTGGGAAGCTGTTTACGCTCTGAATTGACAGTAAGGCTTCATTAACTTGATTCTCCCGACTAGGACTAGGCCTCAGCTCATGGGACATTGTGTATGGCCTGAATTTACAGTAACCTACCTTGGCACACAGAGCCCGACCATGCATGATGGGACTTGAAGTACCACCATGGAAAATGGGATTTGTAGTACTTCAAAACCCATCATTCCCCACAGACCACTGTGGCCCAGAACCAAGACCAATAAAGACCCAACTTGGCACACCATGCCCCCCATGACCCACACTCCATCCGACTGCAGTTTAGAGGAGGGCACACCGTGGATGATTGGACTTCCTCGCATCTCCTAAAAAGGGCACAGCAACGCGTGCCGGGTACAGCTAGTATTATTAATATAGGAGAAGGGAAACTCTGATTTCAAACCTGGGCAGATGGTGCTCGTCTAACCCTGGAAGGTCAACCATCTAGAGAAGGAAACTCGAACCAAACCTACGACCTGAGGACCTCGCTGCCACCGTCCAAGCTTGCTAGGCCCCGGCAGACGAACCTTTGGTTTAAAGGGTGAGGCCAGTTCTGTGCCCGCTGCGCTCCACCAGAAAGGTCCATTGCACAGGCTCGAAGGACACATCCAACCTCCGAATCATCGACACGCTTGTAGAAAGCGTGGGATGAGTCCTTCCCGAATCTTCGTTCGCGAAGAAAAGCCAAGAAAATTATTAATATATTACATTAGCATTACATTACTATTATTATTATGTTATTATTAATTTGTTGAAGTCTTATTATAAATTTGTTACTGTTATTATATTATTTAATTACATTATTTATTATTGTTATTATTTATTATTGTTATTATTATTTTATTATGTTACTATTTTATTACATTATGATAAATATTTTATTATTACATTCTTATTATAAATTTGTTACTGGTATTATATTATTATTTAATTACATCATTATTATTTTATTATGTTACTATATTATGCCATTATTATAATAATATTATTATTTAATTACATTATTATTATTTTATTACGTTACTATTTTATTACATTACATTATTATTATTTAATTACATTATTATTTTATTACGTTACTATTTTATTATGTTATTATAATATTATTATTTAATTACATTATTATTTATTATGTTACTATTTTATTACATTATTATATAATTATTATTAAATTACATTATTATTATTTTATTGTTACTATTTTATTACATTATATTATTATTTAATTACATTATTATTTTATTACGTTACTATTTTATTATGTTATTATAATATTAGTATTTAATTACATTATTATTTATTATGTTACTATTTTATTACATTATTATATAATTATTATTAAATTACATTATTATTATTTTATTGTTACTATTTTATTACACTATTATATTATTTATATCATTTAATTATATTATTATTTTACTTTTGTTCCTGTTATTATGGTATTATTTTATTACATTATTATTTACTATTATTATATTTACATTATTATCATTTTATTACATTTTTTACTATCATAATTACACCACTATTATTTTATTACATTATTAACATGGCTTTGTTACATCACTATTATATTTTATTATTGCATTCATATTTTATTACATAATATTATTTTATTACATTGTTACATTATCATCACATTATTATTTTATATTTTTACTAATATTATATTGTTCTTATTTTATTTTTTGTTTTATTAACATTTTAAATTATTTATTAATATTTTATTTGTTTTATGAATTTTTTATTTTTTATTAATTTTTTATTTATTAATGTTTTATTTGTTTTATTATTATTATTATTTTATTTTTTATTAATATTTTATTTACTTTTAAGTATTATTTATTTATTTTATTCTTTCCTTAATTAATATTTATTTTATTTTATTCTTTTATTAATATTTTATTTACCTTTAAGTATTATTTATTTATTTTTATTAATTATTTTATTCTTTTTGTATTTAATTTATTTTATTCTTTTATCATTATTTTATTAAACTTTAAGTATTATTATTTAATTTATTAATTATTTATTAATATTTTTTATTATTTTTGTATTTAATTTATTTTATCCTTTTATTAATATTTTATTTACTTTTAAGTATTATTTATTTATCTTATTCTTTCCTTTATTAATATTTATTTTATTTTATTCTTTTATTAATATTTTATTTACCTTTAAGTATTATTTATTAATTTTTTATTTATCTTATTCTTTCCTTTATTAATATTTATTTTATTTTATTCTTTTATTAATATTTTATTTACCTTTAAGTATTATTTATTAATTTTTATTTATCTTATTCTTTCCTTTATTAATATTTATTTTATTTTATTCTTTTATTAATATTTTATTTACCTTTAAGTATTATTTATTAATTTTTTATTTATCTTATTCTTTCCGTTATTAATATTTATTTTATTTTATTCTTTTATTAATATTTTATTTACCTTTAAGTATTATTCATTAATTTTTATTCATCTTATTCTTTCCTTTATTTTAATATTTATTTTATTTTATTCTTTTATTAATATTTTATTTACCTTTAAGTATTATTTATTAATTTTTATTTATCTTATTCTTTCCTTTATTAATATTTATTTTATTTTATTCTTTTATTAATATTTTATTTACCTTTAAGTATTAATTATTATTATTTTATTTATCTTATTCTTTCTGTTATTAATATTTATTTTATTTTATTCTTTTATTAATATTTTATTTACCTTTAAGTATTAATTATTATTATTTTATTTATCTTATTCTTTCCTTTATTAATATTTATTTTATTTTATTCTTTTATTAATATTTTATTTACCTTTAAGTATTATTTGTTTGTTTATTTATTATTTATCTTATTCTTTCCTTTATTAATATTTATTTTATTTTATTCTTTTATTAATATTTTATTTACCTTTAAGTATTAATTATTATTATTTTATTTATCTTATTCTTTCTGTTATTAATATTTATTTTATTTTATTCTTTTATTAATATTTTATTTACCTTTAAGTATTATTTATTAATTTTTTATTTATCTTATTCTTTCCTTTATTAATATTTATTTTATTTTATTCTTTTATTAATATTTTATTTACTTTTAAGTATTATTTAATAATTTTTTATTTATCTTATTCTTTCCTTTATTAATATTTATTTTATTTTATTCTTTTATTAATATTTTATTTACCTTTAAGTATTATTTATTAATTTTTATTTATCTTATTCTTTCCTTTATTAATATTTATTTTATTTTATTCTTTTATTAATATTTTATTTACCTTTAAGTATTAATTATTATTATTTTATTTATCTTATTCTTTCCGTTATTAATATTTATTTTATTTTATTCTTTTATTAATATTTTATTTACCTTTAAGTATTATTCATTAATTTTTTATTCATCTTATTCTTTCCTTTATTAATATTTATTTTATTTTATTCTTTTATTAATATTTTATTTACCTTTAAGTATTATTTATTAATTTTTATTTATCTTATTATTTTTTTTATTAATATTTATTTTATTTTATTCTTTTATTAATATTTTATTTACCTTTAGGTATTATTTATTTATTTTTTATTTATCTTATTCTTTCTATTCTTTTATTAATATTTATTTTATTTTATTCTTTTATTAATATTTTATTTACCTTTAAGTATTATTTATTAATTTTTTATTTATCTTATTTTTTCCTTTATTAATATTGTATTTATTTTATTTTATTCTTTTATTAATATTTTATTTACCTTTAAGTTTTATTTATTTATTTTTTATTTATCTTATTCTTTCCTTTATTAATATTTATTTTATTTTATTCTTTTATTAATATTTTATTTACCTTTAAGTATTATTTATTTATTTATTATTTATCTTATTCTTTCCTTTATTAATATTTATTTTATTTTATTCTTTTATTAATTTTTTATTTATCTTTAATTATTATTTTATTTATTTATTTTTATTTATCTTATTCTTTCCTTTATTAATATTTATTTTATTTTATTCTTTTATTAATATTTTTATTTACCTTTAATTTTTATTATTTATTTATTTTTATTTATCTTATTCTTTCCTTTATTAATATTTATTTTATTTTATTCTTTTATTAATATTTTATTTACCTTTTAAGTATTATTTTATCTTTAAGTATTATTTATTTATTTTTATTTATCTTATTCTTTTTTTATTTAATTTTATTTTATTATTTTTGTATTTAATTTATTTTATTCTTTTATCATTATTTTTATTAAACTTTAATTATTATTATTTAATTTATTATTAATTATTTATTAATATTTTTTATTATTTTTGTATTTAATTTATTTTATCCTTTTATTAATATTTTATTTACTTTTAAGTATTATTTATTTATCTTATTCTTTCCTTTATTAATATTTATTTTATTTCATTCCTTTATTAATATTTTATTTACCTTTAAGTTTTATTTATTTATTTATTATTTATCTTATTCTTTCCTTTATTAATATTTATTTTATTTTTTATTCTTTTTTATTAATATTTATTTTATTTTATTCTTTTATTAATATTTTATTTACCTTTAAGTATTATTTGTAATTTTTTTATTAATTTTTTTATTCTTTTTGTATTTAATTTATTTTATTCTTTTATCATTATTTTATTAAACTTTAAGTATTATTATTTAATTTATTGATTATTTATTAATATTTTATTTTTTATTTTTTGTATTTAATTTATTCTTTTATTAATATTTTATTAACTTTTAAATATTATTATTATTATTATTACTATTATTAGAGTTTTCAGAAAGTTCCTTTCCCCCTTGAAGGGCTGCTTCCCCTTTAAGTCCCGTTGTTTACATCCGCTTTGTAACGTTCCTTCTGCGCTTGCAACATTGTGACTCTCTGGCCGGAAGCGGAAGCCGCCTCTCTTGGGCTTGCAAGCCAGCTCCTTCCTTCCCTCTCTTCTCTTCTCCTCCTCCTCCTTCTTGTGCGCCTGATTCGCGACTAAATCACCATGAAGACACCTTTGGGTAAGACTTCTGAGCCTGTATCCCTCTCTCTCTCTGTAGACACAATTCCTCCTCTTGTCCCCTATGTATTTTTCATTGGGAAGGCAAAGAGAAAGAGGAAATGTTTCCTGAGCATGTGCAGAGCGCCTTTTGGACATGGAAAGCAGCCCTTTGCGCATGCGCGCTTGCATTTGGGAACCCTGGACTGGAAAAGTAACAGGGGGAAAAACCCCTTTGAAACTATTTGAAAGTTTTAAAAAGAATTTTTTTCTATCGTTATTCGTTATTATTATTATTATTATTAATTATATATTATTATTTCTTTACATTATTTCATTATATATTGTTATTTGTGGTGTATTGATATATAAGGCTACTTTGTTCATGTTATTTTTATTATATTCGCATATTATATTATTTATATTAATATTATACTCTTAATTCTTTACATTATTTTATTATATTGTATTATATATATATATATATATTTCTCTTATATATTATATTGTAATATATGTATGTATATTATTATTATATTGAAATATCTTATTTTTACATTATTATACCAGCTTGGTTACTCGCCATTGCCTCGGTTATTTGATTGTACTAAATGCATAAGGTTGTGGGTGAACTATAACTCCCATAATGCCGGGTGAACCCTGAGAAACTCCATCAGTCCTTAAAGTTTGTTATGTTGGTCAAGCTTGCTCTTCTAGATCAGTGTTTCCCAACCAGTGTGCCGTGGCGCACTAGTGTGCCGTCAGCAATCATCAGGTGTGCCGAGGGAAATTGGAACCTCCAAGACCCTTTCTTCCCCCTCCTGCTCCCTGGGTGTAGGTGAACTACAACTTCCAAACTCAAGGTCAATTCCCAAGCAAACCCTTTCAGGACTTTCTGTTGGTAATGAGAGTCCGATATGCCAAGTTTGGTTCAATTCCATTGTTGCAAGAGTTCAGGATGCTCTTTGATTGTGTGTTAACTATAAATCCCAGAAACTGTAACTCCCAAATGTCAAGGTCTATTTTCCCCAAGCTCCATCTGTGTCCACATTTGGGCATATTGAGTATTCATGCAAAGTTTGGTCCTGATCCAACATTGTTTCAGTCCACAGTGCTCTCTGGATATAGGTGAACTACAATTCCAAGGTCAACCCAAACCCTTTCAGGACTTTCTGTTGGTAATGAGAGGTCAATGCCCGAATGTCAAGGTCAACTCCACTCTGCCAAGTTTGATCCAACATTGTTTCAGTCCACAGTGCTCTCTGGATATAGGTGAACTACAATTCCAAAACCCAAGGTCAATGCCCACCAAACTCTTATAGCATTTTTCTCTTGGTTATGGGAGTTCTGTGTGGGAAGTTTGTGTCTTTCTGCCATTCCTGCCAGGATATCTATGTTGTGTTCATCGAAACAGGCCCAGGTTTCACACTGAGTGTATAAATACATTCAAAAACATATTAACTATATGTATGACTGTGTTAGAGTGTCGTTTTGTGTCATTTTGGTTGGTGGTGTGCCCCAGGATTTTGGAAATGTAAAAAGTGTGCCGCGGCTCAAAAAAGGTTGGGAAACACTGTTCTAGATGCATCATGGGTGGGGTTCCGTGTGCTCTTTGGCTTCAGGGTAAACTACAACTCCCACTATGGGGAGTCAGTCCCCTCAAACCCCTCCAGTAGGTTGAGTGAGTCCTGGGGGTTCTGTGCGCCATGTCTGGTCCAGGTCCATCATCTATGGCGCTCACCGTTTCCCTGGTTGTGGGTGAACTACAACTCCCAGAAAAAGAAGGTCACTTCCCCCAAACCCTTCCAGGAATCAAATTTCGGCAGGAATCAAATTTGGTCCAGGTCCATCCTTGTTAGGGGTCACAGTTCTCTCTGGATGTAGGTGAACTACAACTCCCCCAACTGAAGGTGAATTTTCTCCCAAAGATCTCCAGTATTTGTTGCTGGTCGTGGGGGCTCTGTGTGCCAAGTTTGGTCCAATCTCCTCTTTGGTGCAGTTCAGAGTGCTCATTGATTGCAGGTGAACTATACATCCCAGTACGTACCACTCCAAAATGTCCAAGCCAATTCCCCTCAGAACCCACCAGTATTCAAACTTGGGCATATCGGGTATGCATGCCAAGTTTGGCCCAGGTCCATCATTGTTTGGCTTCTTAGTATACTCTGAGTGTTGGTGAACTACAACTCCTATAAATCCCCCAGTGTGCTTTGTTGATCATGGGGCTTCTGTGTGACAAGTTAGTTGCAGGTCCATCGTTGGTGGAGTCCCGAGTGCTCTTAGACTCATTGGTGGAGCTCAGAGTGCCCTTAGTGAACTATACACTATGCCCTATTTTGGAGATGCGAGAAAGCCTGAGTATGTAAGGGTTGGAATTGTTGTTAGTTATGGTGTTGTTGGGGTCATGGCTGTGTCGTTGTGGGTTGTTCTGGTGGGTGGGATGTTGAAGTCCTGGGGAGTTGTTGGTGTGTGGTGTTGCTGGCGTTCTGCAGAGCTTGTGGATATACAATGTTTTTTGTCTTTCCGTCTGCTGTGTTGACGTAGAGGTTGATGCGTGTGTGGGTGGGGTACTTTGGAAGTGAGTGGAGGTACTTGAAATCCCATTATCCATGGTGTGTCCTCCTCTGAACTGCAGTCGGATGGAGTGTGGGTCATGGGGGGCATTGTGTGCCAAGTTTGGTCTTTATCGGTCTTGGTTCACAGTGGTCTGTGGGGAATGATGGGTTTTGAAGTACTACAAATCCCATTATCCATGGAGGTACTTCAAGTCCCATAATCCATGGTCCACCTTCCTCCAAACTGTAGTAGAATGTAGCATGGGTCATAGGGGCTCTGTGTGCCAAGGTAGGTTACTGTAAATTCAGGCCATACACAATGTCCCATGAGCTGAGGCCTAGTCAGGAACAGCAAGTTAATGAAGCCTTACTGTCAATTCAGGCCATACACAATGTCCCATGAGCTGAGGCCTAGTCAGGAACAACAAGTTAATGAAGCCTTACTGTCAATTCAGGCCATACACAATGTCCAATGAGCTGAGGCGTAGTCGGGAGAATCAAGTTAATGAAGCCTTACTGTCAATTCAGAGCGTAAACAGCATTCCATTAAGTGAGGCCTAGTCAGGGAAATTAAGTTAATGAAGCCTTACTGTCAATTTTGGGCGTGGTCTGTGATTTGTAGGGGTGTAAATTTTCTGTGGGAAGTGAATTGGGTGTTTGTGTTTGTGCCTCAGCCCTTTGCCTTATCCTCCTCTGACAGTTTATTATGGGTCGGAATGTTCATGTTGGCTGGCCAGTACAGGAATTATGCAAATCCGCCCTTATTGGCAGCCAATCATGTTGTCAGAATGTAGAGGCTGGGAGAGTCGTTGGCAGCCCCGGAGGATGCTGGGAAATGTAGTTTTTTTAACTTGTTGTTTTGGGGGCCTTTTAGGTTTTGGGGGGAAGGTTTCTTTGCTACAAACATACCTTGCTTGAAGCCTATTTCTGTTGGCAAGTTTGGTGTTTCTGCGTTGTAAGGTTTCTCTGTTTGGAACTGTCGTTCCATGACGGGAACCCCTTTATATAATAGATAATAATACAAACGAAGACAGTGAATTGTAATTTTGCAAAGAAGGAGCGCATGGTGTGTATCTCTCCAGGTTCCGGCCTCCTTTCCAGCCCTTTGCAGGAAGCAGCAGGTGCAAAACAGAAGGGCCCAACCAAGATGGAGGCTTTCTTTTTCTGTGGCAGGAAGTGGCCCCGGGGCACATGCCTCATGGCGCTGTGGTTCCCGAAAGAAATGACGAGAACACCCTGAACATTGCAATCTTGCAAAGCTGTCTATCTGCGTGCATTGCAGGCATTGAAATTTTGCAACCGGATCTATCCGTATGCGTAGCAGGCATTGCAGTATTGCAAGCCTGCCTGTTAGCATGCATACATAGCACATATTGCAAGCATGTCTATTAGTATGCATAGCAAAGATTGCAAGCATGTCTTTCAATTTGCATAGCAGACATTAAAATATTGCAAGTATGTGTATTTGTATGCATAGCAGACACTCCTATATTGCAACCGTATCTTCGTATGCATAGCAGACATTGCAATATTGCATGCATGTCTATTAGTATGCGCAGCAAAGATTGCAAGCGTGTGTATTTGTATGCATAGCAGACATTGCAATATTGCATGCATGTCTATTAGTATGCGCAGCAAAGATTGCAAGCGTGTGTATTCGTATGCATAGCAGGCATTGCAGTATTGCATGCATGTCTATTAGTATGCACAGCAAAGATTTCAAGCGTGTGTTTTTGTATGCATAGCAGACATTGCAATATTGCATGCATGTCTAGTCGTGTGCACAGCAAAGATTTCAAGCGTGTGTTTTTGTATGCATAGCAGACATTGCAGTATTGCATGCATGTCTATTAGTATGCACAGCAAAGATTTCAAGCGTGTGTATTTGTATGCATAGCAGACATTGCAGTATTGCATGCATGTCTATTAGTATGCACAGCAAAGATTGCAAGCGTGTGTATTTGTATGCATAGCAGACATTGCAATATTGCATGCATGTCTAGTCGTGTGCACAGCAAAGATTTCAAGCGTGTGTTTTGTATGCATAGCAGGCATTGCAGTATTGCATGCATGTCTATTAGTATGCACAGCAAAGATTGCAAGCGTGTCTATTCATATGCATAGCAGGCATTGCAGTATTGCGTGCATGTCTATTAGTATGCACAACAAAGATTGCAAGCGTGTCTATTTGTATGCATAGCAGACATTGCAGTATTGCGTGCATGTCTATCAGTATGCACAACAAAGATTGCAAGCGTGTCTATTCGTATGCATAGCAAAGATTGCAAGCGTGTCAATTCGTATGCATAGCAGACATTGCAATATTGCATGCATGTCTGTTGGCATGCACAGCAAAGATTGCAAGTGTGTCTATTCGTATGCATAGCAGACATTGCAATATTGCATGCATGTCTGTTAGCATGCACAGCACAGCTTGCAAGCGTGTCTGTTAGCATGCACAGCAAAGATTGCAAGCATGTCTATTCGTATGCATAGCAGACATTGCAATATTGCATGCACGTCTGTTAGCATGCACAACAAAGATTGCAAGCATGTGTTTTTGTATGCATAGCAGACATTGCAGTATTGCATGCATGTCTACTAGTATGCCCAGCAAAGATTGCAACCGTGTGTATTTGTATGCATAGCAGGCATTGCAGTATTGCGTGCATGTCTATTAGTATGCACAGCAAAGATTGCAAGCGTGTCTATTCGTATGCATAGCAGACATTGCAGTATTGCATGCATGTCTATTAGTATGCACAGCAAAGATTGCAAGCGTGTCTATTCGTATGCATAGCAGACATTGCAGTATTGTGTGCATGTCTATCAGTATGCACAACAAAGATTGCAAGCGTGTCTATTCGTATGCATAGCAAAGATTGCACGTGTGTCAATTCGTATGCATAGCAGACATTGCAATATTGCATGCATGTCTGTTAGCATGCACAGCAAGATTGCAAGCATGTCTATTCGTATGCATAGCAGACATTGCAATATTGCAAGCCCATCTGTTAGCATGCATACATAGATATTGCAAACATGTCTGTTCATTTGCATAGCAGACATTGAATATATTGCAAGCATGTGTATTAGTATTCATAGCAGACATTGCAGTATTGCATGCATGTCTATTTGTATGCACAGCAACAATTGCCAGGGTGTCTATTCGTATGCATAGTGGACATTGCAATGTTGCAAGCCCGTCTGTTAGTATGTATACATAGCTGATATTTATTTATTTATTAGTTCGATTTATTAGTCGCCCTTTCCCGTAGGCTCAGGGCGACTCACATTCACATACATATAAATCCATAAAACACGATAAACACGATAAAAGCAGTCCCCCATTAAAATTGCAGCAACCAGGCATGCAAGGATGTCTATTAGTATGCATAGCAAAGTTAGCATGCATGTCTATTGGTTTGCATAGCAGGCATTAAACATATTGCACGCATGTGTATTAGTATTCATAGCAGACATTGTAAACTATTGTAAAGTTACCTATTAGTATGCATAGCAGACATTGCATTATTGCAAGCATGTTAGTATGCATAACGATTGCAAGCCTGCCTATTTGTATGCAGAGCAGACATTGTAAAATTGCAGTTATGTGCATTAGTATGCACAGAAGACATTGAAATATTGCAAGTCTGTTATTAGTATTCATAGCAGGTATTGCCCTCAGTTATTGCCTATAAGGCTAGCTGGACCTCTGAGATTGGGTGGCCATCTGTCGGGAGGGATCAGGTGGTGGTGCCTTTCTGCATGACACAAACAGGGTTGGACTGGATGGCCTTCCGACTCTAGTGCTTTTCTTGCGTCCTCTGGCAGATAGGAGTAAAATGCGCGTTTGCCTCACTTCCCGCTCCAGGAAACCGGTGTCGTCTTGCGTTGTGTGTGTATTCTTACTCTTCTTCCGCTTTTGTTCCTCTTTTGGGACAGGAAGAAGGGGAAGGAAGGCAGGTGCGTCCCTTGACAGGACCATGTATGCATTATATATACATATATCTACACACAAACAACATATACTGTACTATATGTGTATGTGTGTATTCTAAATGTAGAGGAAATTATTTAATTGTTGTTTTGTTGTCGTTATTTACTTTCCAAACTTTGGGAATAGAATTTCCACACTTTGGAAAATTATATGCATGGCACATGTGTGTGCGCGCGCACACACACACACACACATATAGTGTGTGTGCATTCTAAATGTAGAGGAATTTATTTAATTGTTGTTTTGTTGTTATTTACTCTCCAAACTTTGGGAATAAAATTTCCACACTTTGGGAAATTATATGCATGGCATGCACACACACACACACACACACACACATATATAGTGTGTGTATTCTAAATGTAGATGAATTTATTTAATTGTTTTTGTTGTTATTTACTTTCCAAACTTTGGGAAATTATATGCATAACATATACTATATGTATATGTGTGTGTATTCTAAATGTAGAGGAATTTATTTAATTGTTTTGTTGTTGTTGTTGTTGTTGTGTACTTTCCAAACTTTGGGAATTTCAACACTTTGGGAAATTATATGCATGACATACTCTCTCTCTCTCTCTCTCTCTCTCTCTCTATATATATATGTATATTCTAAATGTAGAGGAATGTTGTTTGGCTGTTGTTGTTATTTACTTTCCAAACTTTGGGAATAGAATTGCCACACTTTGGGAAATTATACAGGTATGCATAACATATACTCTGTGTGTGTGTGTATATATATATAAATGTACATATATTCTAAACATAGAGAAAATTACTGTATATAATTGTTGTTGTGGTAGTTATTTACTTTCCAAACTTTGGGAAGATATATCTCAAAACAAACAGAGTATTTAGATAGATAGATAGATTGACTGATAGATTGACTGATAGATTGACTGATAGATTGATAGATTGATTGACTGATAGATTGACTGATTGATTGATAGATTGATTGAGATTGATAGACTGATTGCTAGATTGACTGATAGATTGACTGATAGATTGACTGATAGATTGACTGATAGATTGACTGATAGATTGACTGATAGATAGATTGATAGATTGATTGATAGATTGACTGATAGATTGACTGATAGATAGATTGATTGATTGATAGATTGACTGATAGATTGACTGATAGATAGATTGATAGATTGATTGATAGATTGATTGATAGATTGACTGATAGATTGATAGATAGATTGACTGATAGATTGACTGATAGATTGATAGATTGATTGATAGATTGACTGATAGATTGACTGATAGATTGACTGATAGATTGATTGATCAATCGATAGATTGATCGATAGATTGATAGATAGATTGACTGATAGATAGATTGATCGATAGACTGATTGATAGATAGATAGATAGATTTCTAAGGAGCACCTTGTTCTTCAGTTTTCCAGAAGTAGTTAAAACCATTGCCTTTCTCCCAAATCTACCAACTTGTTCTGCAACTTGTTTGGGAGAACGGCAACCAATCCGGGCCTTCCTCCCAAATCCACCAACTTGTTCTGCAGCCTAAAATATTTGCAAGCTGCAATTGCTCTGCGTGATACAAAAAGGCTTCCAAAAGTGTGGGTTTTCCCTTTGCAAAGGCGCGAGACTGTCTCGCTGTGCATTTTGGAAGTGAACCAACAACAATAATAATAATAATGCTAAAATCCCTACAATGCTGGGATTCATTCCCCTCGGCATGTATGTGTTGCCTGTTTTGCTAATGGCAGAAAACGGGGCGTTCCTGCCACGCCGTGTTGGCCTGCTGTGCTTGCTTTCCGCGGCTGCTGCTTGGGTGCCGGCCTTCCGTTCTGGGCGATCCAGGCTCAGAGGCCTCTTTGTCCTCCTTTTTGCAGCAGGAACCTCTGAGTAACCAAACCAACCAAGCCACCCATTGAATGCCGTGCGCTCTGTGTCCTGCAAACCAGCTCCACCTCTTTGGGGCACAAAGGCGCCCTATACCTTGACCTGGAAAAACAAACCCCACATATTTTTTTGCAAAGCCTGGAAAAGGAGGGCCAGGATGGATGTGTCACTACTCACCTTCTTTGGTGGGTTTGAAATTTTAAGGCGGGAGGGCCATCTTTCGTTTAAAAAGGGTTGGTCTAAGTGACCTTTGGGGTGCCCTCCGTATCTAAATATCTAGAAAGTCCATAAGTGTTAAAATGGAATGAATTTGGTGAATCCATGTTATTCACACTGGGGACCCGTGCAAACTGTTGGGGTCCGTCCTTACAGGAGAAGGAAACTACAAATCCCGTCTCGCCGTGGGGCCAAAGTGGCCTGCTTGCTTCCCAGGGATCCCACAGGGTGACCACAGCAAGCTCCCCAGGTCACGGGCTTCTGGACCTCTGCAGGACGGCAGCAGGATCGGTCGTTGCAGTGAGGAGCCATGGATGACAATCAGCTGGTCTCCATTTAAAGTTTATTTCTTTATGATCAAAAAAGGTTATTCCCGGGGCGTAGGGGCCCAAAGAGCAAAAGTAAACAAGCAGTTAGTCTTAGAATTAGCTTAGGAAAAATATCGCACCAAAATAGAGGTGATCCGTTGACTCGTGGATACGGGCCCCCAATGGGTTTCCGTATCCGCGGTCCAGAGGAATGCAGTTTTGGCCTCCCATATAGATATCCATGATCCTTTCCTGAGCCGCAGATCACTGCTGGCTCACCTGGGATAATCTTACAGCGTCCCAGGGAGGCCAAAACTGCATTCCTCTGAGCCGTGGATACAGAAACCCATCGGGCCCCAGTATCCGCGGGTCAATGGATCACCATTTTGACCTTCTTGGGATGCTGTAAGACAGTGTTTTCCAACCTTTTTGGAGCCGTGGCACATTTTTTACATTTGCAAAATCCTGGGGCACACCACCAACCAACATGACACAAAACGACACTCTAACACAGTAATACGTATAGTTAATATGTTTTTAAATGTACTTATACACTCAGTGTGAAACCTGGGCCTGTTTCGATGAACACAACATAGATATCCTGGCAGGAATGGCAGAAAGACACAAACTTCCCACACAGAACTCCCATAACCAAGAGAAAATACTATAAGAGTTTGGTGGGCATTGACCTTGGGTTTTGGAGTTGTAGTTCACCTATATCCAGAGAGCACTGTGCACTGAAACAATGTTGGATCAGGACCAAACTTAGCATGAATACTCAATATGCCCAAATGTGAACACAGATGGCATTTGGGGAAAATAGACCTTGACATTTGGGAGTTACAGTTTCGGGATTTATAGCTAACACACAATCAAAGAGCATCCCGAACTTTGCAACAATGGAATTGACCTTTTAGGGATAAATCAATTGTGAATTATAGTGACTGCATTACATTATTATTATTACTACATTATCACTATTATTGTTTTATTATTATATTATTATTGTGTTCCTCCAAAACCTTAGTTATTCTAGTCCCCCGAAAACAACTTGTCCTAACATTTTCATGCTTTCCCAAACTTTTTCAAACTTTTCTAAACTTTCCCAAACTTTTCCAGAATTTCTCAAACTTTCCTAAACTTTCTCACACTTTTCCAGGCTTTCCCAAACTTTTTCAAACATTTCCAAACTTACTCAAAATTTTCCAAACTTTTTCAAACTTTCCCAAACTTATTCAAACTTTTCAAAGTTTTCCAAACATTTTCATGCTATCCCAAACTTTTTCAAACTTTCTCAAACTTTTCCAGACTTTCCTAAACTTTCCCACACTTTCCCACACTTTTTCAGGCTTTCCCAGACTTATTCAAACTTTCCCAAACTAATTCAAAATTTTCCAACTTATTCTTTTCAAATGTTTCCAAACTTTTCCAAACTTTTTCAAACTTTCCCAAACTTATTCTAAGTTTTCCAAACTTGTCCAAACATTTTCATTCTACCTCAAACTTTTTCAAACTTTCCCAAACTTTTCCAGACTTTCTCAAACTTTCCTAAACTTTCTCACACTTTTTCAGGCTTTCCCAAACTTATTCAAACTTTCTCAAAACTTTTTCAAACATTTTCCAAACTTTTCCAAACCTTTGCAAACATTTCTAAACTTTGACAAACTTTCCCAAACTTTTTAACTTTCCCAAACTGTCCCAAATGTTCTCAAACATTCATACACTTTTTCAAACTTTTCCAGACTTTTCCAAACATTTCCAAACTTTCTTTTTTAAAAAATCCAAACATTTCCAAACTTTCTTTTTTAAAAAAATCCAAACATTTCCAAACTTTGCAGAATTTTCTCAAATATTTTCAGACTTTCAGATATTTTCAAACTTGTCCAAACTTTTTCAGTGTCCTAAACTTTTCAGACTTTTTCCAAACTTTGCAGAATTTGCGTCCAAACTTTTCCATACTTTTTCAAACTTCCCTAAACTTTCTTAAACCTTTTCAGACTTTCCCGAATTTTTTCAAACTTTTTCAAACTTTCCTACCAAACTTTCCCAGACTCACTTTGCCTGGCCGCCCTTCACTTCCAGTGGGCTAATTCTCTGCCTTTTCCTCATGGCCAGGTTGAAGACCTAATCTCACCCCGGGGCCCTTGGGGCTCTCAACCGCGTTCCTGGGGGTCTCGTCCCCCAAAAGCCCCAAAGGGAGGATGGAGCTGGAGGAAGGCTTCAACGGGGTGAGTATTTCCAGAGGGGCGCCACCATAGCTTGCATGATAAAGATCCAATGGGGAAAGCATGTATTGCAATGTAAAAGGATGGTGGGAGTTGCAGTACATTCGAAATACACATGGGTTGCAGGTTTGGCCCCATCAATTGGCCGGGAGTCTGGACTAGATGACCTTTGGGTACCCCTCTCAGTTTGCTTCCCTCCCAACAGATGGCCATGCAAATTCTTACTTAATAATAACGAGCTGAGGACCCGGCGGTGCTAGGGTTAATTGAGAAAGGCATTGTGTGGCAAGGTTGGTCTTTATGAGTTGGTTATGTGGCTTGCAGTGGTCTCTGGAAGTTAGTGAGGGTACTGCGAGTCCCATCATCCATGGTCCATCCTTCTCCAAACTGCACCAGGATGTAGAGTGGGTCATGGGGGCTCTGTGTGCCAAGTGTGGTCTTGATCAGTCATTGAGTGAGGGTCACAGTGGTCTCAGAAAGTGAGTGAAGGTACTTCAACTCACATCATCCGTGGTCCGTCACACTCAAAACTGCACCAGGATGTAGAGTGGGTCATGGGTACTCTGTGTGCCAAGTTTGGGCCTGGTCTCTGATTTGTGGGGGCTGCAATGTTCTGTGGGAAATGGTACCCACAGTGGGTGAAGGTGCTGCAAATCCCATCAGTTGTGAGTCATCCTGCCGTAAACCGCAGCAGGTTTGTAAAGTGGGCCATTGGGCCTCTGTGTGCCAAGTTTGGTCCTGATTCGTCATTGGTGTGGGCCACAGTGCTCTAAGGCAGTGCTGTCCAACTTCTACGGGGTCCAGGGCCGGATAAGAGGTCACTGATGACCTAGGGGGCCGCTCGGCCCAGGCCCCGCCCCAGCCCCCCCCCTCCTAAAACGGCTGAAAAAGGGCAGAAGGTGGCGCCAAGAGCAGCGCGTCACAGGCCTGGCGTGACGCGCTGCCTGGCACCGCTACTCCGGCAGCGCGTCACGCCAGGCCTGTGACGCTCTGCTCTTGGCGCCGGATCCGGCCCCGGGGCCGCCAGTTGGACAGTCCTGCTCTAAGGAAGTGAATTAAAGTACTGCAAGTCCCATCATCCATGGTCCACCCTCCCTCAAACTGCACCAGGATGTAGGGTGCATCTTGGGGGGGGGGGTATGTGCCAAGTTTGGTCTTGTTCTGTCATTGTTGGGGGCCTAGTCAGGAAAATCAAGTTGAGGAAGCCTAGCTGTCAATTTTGGGCCTGGTCTGTGATTTATAGGGGCTGCAGTGCTGTTTGGGAAGTGAATGATGTGAAGGTACTGCAAATCCCATCATTCGCGGCCCATCCTGCCCTAAACCACATCAGATTGTGAAGTGGGCCATTGGACCCCTGTGTGGCAAGTTTGGTCCTGATCCGTCACTGCTGTGGGCCGCAGTGGCGGACTGCCTGAGGCCTTTCCTTTTACCTCTGCGTTACCTTAGAATTTTGGAATGTGGTTGGCCAATCGGAGTTCTTTATGCAAATATCATTTCAGTGGCAACCAATCCCCTCTGTCTGGGGCCGTAGAATGTTAGAGTTCTGAGGCTGGCCAATCAGAGTCTTTTATGCAAATAATCCCACAGTGGCAACCAATCGAAACGCTGCCACATATTCCTCCGCACCTCCCGCCCTCCGCAAACACTGACTTTTATTATATACGTAGGTAATAGGATCCTAGAGTTGGAAGGGCCCCCTAAAGGCCATCCAGTCCAGCTCCCTTCTGCCAATGATGGCCTCCTACTAACAGATGGCCATCCAGCTTCAAAATCTCGTTATTGGATTGTTTTTAATTGCTTTTTAATTATAGTGGGGGGTTCTGGGGGCTCGCTTTGAGGAAACGGCTGCTTTTCTCCCGCGCAGAACCCAGCGCTTGCTGCCCGGAGCGGCTCCGCCATGGCCATCATCGGCGCCGAAGACGAGGATTTCGAGAACGACATCGAGCCTGTGAGTGAAGCGTCCGCACCACGTAGTTACCACACTTTGATCCCGCTCTGGATGTGCATCTGCTGCACTGCAGAGCGGATGAAGTTGGGCACCGCTTGGAATTCCCAAGGCCAGGGGGCGATTGGCGGGAGGCGTATTTTGGTGCCCCTTGGCGGAGAAAGGAAAAAAAGCCTTGGCAAACTACAAATCACAAGGATCCCATTGCCTTCCACTGCCTGCACCCCACCAAGCAGGTGTACCCTTAGTAAAACTATAAATCCCAGGGATCCAATAGCCTTGCGCTGTATTAATTCCACTTCACAGATATGTCCCTTAGCAAAACTACAAATCCCAGGGGTCCCATTGCCTTGCACTGCATGCATTGTACTGTGCAGATGTGCGCCTTAAAGCTACGAATCCCAAGGACCCCATTGCCTTGTGCTTCGTGCATTCTACTAGTCAGATGTGTCCCTTAGCAAAACTACAAATCCCAGGGATCCCAATACCTTGCGCTGCATGCATTGTACTGTGCAGATATGCGCCTTAAAGCTACGAATCTAAAGGACCCCATTGCCTTGTGCGTCGTGTCCCTTAGCGAAACTACAGATCCCAAGGATTCCCATTGCCTTGCGCTGCATGCATTCTACTTTTTGGACAAGCCCTTAGCGAAACTACAAATCCCAGGGATTCCCATTGCCTTGTGCTTCGTGCATTCTACTAGTCAGATGTGTCCCTTAGCGAAACTACAAATCCCAGGGATTCCCATTGCCTTGTGCTTTGTGCATTCTACTAGTCAGATGTGTCCCTTAGCGAAACTACAGATCCCAGGGATTACCATTGCCTTGCGCTGCATGCATTGTACTGTGCAGATGTGCGCCTTAAAGCTACGAATCCCAAGGACCCCATTGCCTTGTGCTTTGTGCATTCTACTAGTCAGATGTGTCCCTTAGCGAAACTACAGATCCCAGGGATTACCATTGCCTTGCGCTGCATGCATTGTACTGTGCAGATGTGCGCCTTAAAGCTACGAATCCCAAGGACCCCATTGCCTTGTGCTTCGTGCATTCTACTAGTCAGATGTGTCCCTTAGCGAAACTACAGATCCCAGGGATTACCATTGCCTTGCGCTGCATGCATTGTACTGTGCAGATGTGCGCCTTAAAGCTACGAATCCCAAGGACCCCATTGCCTTGTGCTTTGTGCTTTGTGCATTCTACTAGTCAGATGTGTCCCTTAGCGAAACTACAGATCCCAGGGATTACCATTGCCTTGCGCTGCATGCATTCTGCTATTCAGATGTGCCCCTTAGTAAAACTACAAATCCCAGGGATTCCCATTGCCTTGCGCTGCATGCATTCTGCTATTCAGATGTGTCCCTTAGTAAAACTATAAATCCCAGAGATTCCTATTGGCTTGCGCTGCATGCATTCTGCTATTCAGATGTGTCCCTTAGTAAAACTACAAATCCCAGGGATTCCCATTGCCCTGCACGCATTCTGCTATTCAGACGTGTCCCTTAGTAAAACTACAAATCCCAGGGATTCTGTAGGTTTACGCTGCATACATTGCCCTGCTCAGATGTGTTGTTTAACAAAACTAGAAATCCCAGGGATCAAAAATAGTCTTGTGCTTCATGCATTCTACTATTCCGGTGCATCCCTTAGCGAAACTACAGATCCCAAGGATTCCCATTGCCTTGCGCTGCATGCATTCTACTGTTTGCACAAGCCCTTAGCAAAACTAAAAAAAACCCCTCCCCTTCAGACGTGTCCTTAGCAGAACTACATCTCCCCCCAATGTGACCCTTTCAGTTCCAGAACCCGGAGGCCCAGAGCGGCCTGTTCCAGAACCTGAAGGCGCTCAAGTCCCACCCGACGTACCTGATGGCCTTCCTGCAGCACGTCGTCCTCCAGTTCGACTCCAGCCCGGTGGTGGGTTGGCTTGCTTGTTTGTTTGTCTGTTTGTTTGTGTTGGGCACCATCAGGGCCACTTTGCATTCTTCCCTGCATCAGCTGTACAAGAGGGGGAAATGGGCAGAGGGACATGGAGCCCTAGAGTTGGGAAGGGAGCCCCCAAAGGCCACCCAGCCCACCCCCTTCCCGCCAGGCCCACGGCCCCCCAGGGAAGGCAGAGAAGGGGGGCACGTGCGACTGAATGGGGAATGGAAGGAAACTCAGAGAGAAGAACTCCAAAAGGAACCACGGCACGAGTCTGTCTCTCTATCTCTCTATCTATGTATATAGTCTCGTAAATAGAAAGGAAGGAGAGAAAGAGGAAGGGAAAGAAAAGGGGAGAAAGGAAGGAAGGCAAGAGAAAGGAGGGGAAGGGGAAAAGGAAAGAGAAGGAAGGAGAGAAAGAGGAAGGAAAAGAAAAGAGGAAAGAGAAGGAAAGAAGGAGAGAAAGGGAAAGAAAAGGGGGAAGGAAGGAAAGAGAGAAAGAAAGGAGAGAGGGGAAAAGGGAAAGAAGAGGGGGAAGGGAAAAAAAGAGGAAAGAGAAGGAAGGAAGGAGAGAAAGAAGAAGGGAAAGAAAAGAAGGAAGGGAAAGGCAAGAGAAAGAGGAAAGAGAAGGAAAGAAGGAAGAGGAAGGGAAAGAAAAGAGGAAAGAGAAGGAAAGAAGGAGAGAAAGAGGAAGGGAAAGAAAAGGGGGAAGGAAGGAAAGAGAAAGAAGGGGAAAAGGAAAGAGAAGGAAGGAGAGAAAGAGGAAGGAAAAGAAAAGAGGAAAGAGAAGGAAAGAAGGAGAGAATGGAAGGGAAAGAAAAGGGGAGAAGGGAAGGAAGGCAAGAGAAGGAAGGAAGGAGAAAGAGGGAGGGAAAGAAAAGGGAGGGAAGAGGAAGGGAAAGAAAAGAGGAAAGAGAAGGAAAGAAGGAGAGAAAGAGGAAGGGAAAGAAAAGGAAAGGAAGGGAAAGAAAGAAAAAGAGAAGGAAAAGGGGGAAGAATAAGGAAAGGAGAGGAAGGAAGGGAAAGAAAAGAGGAAAGAGAAGGAAAGGAGAGGAAGAGGAAGGGAAAGAAAAGGGGGAAGGAGGGAGGGAGAGGAAGGGAAAGAAAAGAGGAAAGAGAAGGAAAGGAGAGAAAGAGGAAGAGAAAGAAAAGGGGGAAGGAGGGAGGGAGAGGAAGGGAAAGAAAAGAGGAAAGAGAAGGAAAGAAGGAGAGGAAGAATAAGGGAAAGAAAAGGGGGAAGGAGGGAGGGAGAGGAAGGGAAAGAAAAGAGGAAAGAGAAGGAAAGGAGAGGAAGAGGAAGGGAAAGAAAAGGGGGAAGGGAAGGAAGGCAAGAGAAGGAAAGAAGGAAAGAAAAGAGGAAAGAGAAGGAAAGGAGAGGAAGAGGAAGGGAAAGGAAAAGGAAGGGGAAGGAAGGAAGGAAAAGAAAAGAAAGAAAAGAAGGAAAGAGAAGGAAAGAAAAGAGAGAAGAGGAGGAAGGCAAGAGAAGGAAGGAAGGAGAAAGAGGGAGGAGGGAGGGAGGGAGGTAGAGGAAGGGAAAGAAAAGAGGAAGAGAAGGAAAGGAAGGAAGAAGAGAAAGAAAAGGGGGAAGGAGGGAGGGAGAGGAAGGGAAAGAAAAGAGGAAAGAGAAGGAAAGAAGGAGAGAAAGAGGAAGGGAAAGAAAAGGGGGAAGGAGGGAGGGAGAGGAAGGGAAAGAAAAGAGGAAAGAGAAGGAAAGGAGAGAAAGAGGAAAGGAAGAAGGAAGGGAAAAGCCAAGGGGGGGAAAAGGGAAAAGGAGAGAAAGAGGAAGGGAAAGAAAAGAGGAGAAAGAAGGAAGGGGGAGGGAAAGAGAGAAGGAAGGAAAGAAAAAGGGGAAGGATGGAGGGAAGAGGAAGGAAGGGAAAGAAAAAAGAGAAAGAAAGAGAAGGAAAGAAGGAGAGAAAGAGGAAGGGAAAGGGGGAAGAATAGGAAGGGAAAGAAAAAAAAGGGGGAAGGAGGGAGGGAGAGGAAGGGAAAGAAAAGAGGAAAGAAGGAAAGGAGAGAAAGAGGAAGGGAAAGAAAAGGGGGAAGGAAAGTCGAAGGGAAGGAAGGAGGGAGAAAGGGAAATAAAAAAGGGAAGGAAGGAGGAGAGGAATGCGTGGCAGACACAGCTAGTATTTAGATAAATATAATAATAGCGCGGTGGTGCCTGAATTAGTTCTGTGTGGCCATTCCTCTATTCTTCTTGTCCTTCTTCTCTTTGTTCTGCAGCTCTGCTCCCTCCACGCGGACCTCATCCTCAACCGCTTTGGACCCAAAGAGGCCAAGAAGCAGTTTGTCGAGTTCTGCCACATGTTTTTGGACAAAGCCGGGGTCAGTAAACAACGACAACCAGAAGTAAACAAGTTGCCACGCTCCCTTCCCTCTTTGGGTGCAGCTTGGCCTCGCTTTGAACCCTGCTATGGGATGATGGGAGTTGTAGTTTCCCTTTTGCAAACCATCGCTCCCAGGCTCAATGAGTAGCACGGAGCCAGGGCAGTTAAGAGCCCAAGGGCATTGACGTGGCGTCACACTGCAGTGCAGGTGCACCTTTTGGACGCCCATTCCTTCATTGTATTGATAGATAACATGAAGCACTCTCTCTCACACACGTGTGTGTGTGTGTGTGTGTGTGTAGATATGCTTAAATTGCCGACAGTGTGAATGGCCCCTCCCTCTTCGTTACGACTCATTTCCTCCTTCAAACCACTTCCTTTTGCTGCTGTTTCCGTTCTGACAATTGCACCTCTCTCTATGGATGTGTGTATGCATATATGTGTACGTATATATATATGTCTGTGTGTATATATGTATATTTCTGTGTATGTGTATATGTGTGTGTGCATATATGTGTTTACGCACATATGCACACATATACATGAACATGTATACATACACGTATATACATATATGCATACATATGTACACACATATATACATGTAAATACATATACACATATACATCCAGCTTGATATGTCTATATATATGCATGTGTGTATATATATATGTGTGTGTATATATGTATATTTCTATGTGTATGTGTACATATGTGTGTATGCATGTATGTATGCATATATGGGTTTACGCACACATATACATAAACACGTATACATACACATATATATGCATACATATGTACACACATACAGTACATGTACATGTAAATACATATACACATACATACAGCTTGATATGTCACTGTGTATGTATATATGTATGTTTATATATGTGTATGTGTGTATATATAAGTATATTTCTATGTGTATATGTGTGTGTATGTACAATATGTATGTATGTATATATGTGTTCACGCACACATACATAACACGTATACATACACATACAGTATATACTCATACATATGTACACACATATACAGGCACATGTAAATACATATACACATATACATACAGCTTGATATGTCACTGTGTATGTATATATGTATGTTTATATATGTGTATGTGTGTATATATGTATATTTCTATGTGTATATGTGTGTGTGTACAATATGTATGTATGTATATATGTGTTGACGAACACATACATGACACGTATACATACACATACAGTATATACTCATACATATGTACACACATATATACATGCACATGTAAATACGTATACACATATACATATAGTGTGTATATATATGTGTGTGTATATATATATGTATGTGTGTGTATGTGTGCATGTGGTATATGCATGCATTTCCTTTGCTTTGCGTGAACCCCTTTTAAAAGGCAGAAGTAACCCTTTCTCAAGCCCTAACCTGCCTCTTTAGAATTTACTTACAGGAAAAGAGGATAATGGGATTTGTAGTTTGTTGAGGCCCCAGCCCTTCTTTCAGCAGAGAAGTCCTTGAAGGAACTACAACTCCCATAACTCCCCCCCCAGTCGCATCCATTTGTTCTCCTTACTTGTGTAGATGTGCCTTTAATAGAACTACAACTCCCATCTTTTATGTGATATATATATATACACACACACACACACACACATATACATACATACATACACACACATTTTTCTTCCTCTGGAGAGGTGACTTTGGCTTCATAAGCTTCCCTTTGAACATCCTGGTTCCCATGCGCGTGCAAAAAGGATTCCTCAATGCACCCCTCTTATGATGCTCCCTCCTTTTCTGCAGCTGCTGAGGGTCCCTGTTCCCACCGCCGTGCAGTTCGAGTTGGGTAAGTGCAACCTCTTTATTATTATTATTATTATTATTATTATTATTACATTTTTCCTCCCATTGGTTTTGCCCTTTTCTCCTGTTGTGTTTTCTGTCTCGATGCATCAGCTACTATGCAGTTTGACAACACTTTTTATTGCCACTGCTTATGGCTAGGAGACCCTGGGAGTTGTAGTTTGGTAGAGGAAGCGCAGGAGGCAAAGAGCCCACCAATAATAATAATAATAATAATAATAATACAATGAGTTCTCAATCAAATCCCATCTCTATCTCTATATATAATAAAGCGGAATGTTTGTATGTATGTTTGTTTGTGGGTTTGTGGGTTTGTATGTATGTATGTGTCAGCGTTCTGATTGGCTCCCAGCCTCTACATTCTGACAACATGATCGGTTGCCAGTGAGGGAGTATTTGCATAACGCCTCTAATTGGCCAGCCAACACGAACATTCCGACACTCTAACCCAGTGTTTTTCAACCTTTTTTGAGCTGCGGCACATTTTTTACCTTTACAAAATCCTGGGTCACACCACCAACCCAAATGACACAAAATGACACTCTAACACAGTAATACGTATAGTTAATATGTTTTTGAATGTATTTATACACTCAGTGAGAAACCTGGGCCTGTTTCATTGAACACAACATAGATATCCTAGCAGGAATGTCGGAAAGACACAAACTTCCCACACAGAACTCCCATAACCAAGAGAAAATACTATAAGAGTTTGGTGGGCATTGACCTTGGGTTTTGGAGTTGTAGTTCACCTATATCCAGAGAGCACAGTGGACTCAAACAATGTTGGATCAGGACCAAACTTGGCATGAATACTCAATATGCCCAAATGTGAACACAGATGGAGTTTGGAGAAAATAGACCTTTGGGAGTTACAGTTTCTGGGATTTATAGTTAACACACAATCAAAGAGCATCCTGAGCTCTTGCAACAATGGAGTTGAACCAAACTTGGCATACTGAACTCTCATTACCAACAGAAAGTACTGAAAGGGTTTGCTTGGGAATTGGCCTTGAGTTTGGAAGTTGTAGTTCACCCACACCCAGAGAGCACCGTGGACTCAAAACAATGTTATGTTATGTTGTTGTTTGTGTTCTATGTTCGGCAGGAGGGGGAAGAAACGGTATTGGAGGTTCCAGTTTCCCATTGCACACCTGATGATCGCTCACGGCACACTAGTGTGCCATGGCACACTGGTTGGGAAACAGTGCTCTAAACTTCCAGAGGGGGAGAAGGCCAAGGCCTGAGGCAGTCAGCCATGGTGCAAGGAACTCAGATAACCCAGGGCCCTTCCACACAGCCTATAACTCCTGAAAATGCACAATATCTGCTTTGAACTGAGTCCACACCTATAACTCTAGCATGGGATTTTATTCAGATGTGCAAAGGAACTCACATAACCCAGGGACCTTCCACACAGGCTTATAACCCTGAATGTTCAGGCAGCAAAACCCACCGTACCGGCTTTGAACCGGGTTTTCTGAGTCCACACTCATATAATCTGGTTCAAAGTGATGGACCATGGCCGATGGGACTCGCAGTACCTTCACTAGCTTCCTGAGACCACTGCGAGCCACGTAAACATCTGATAAGGGCCAACTTTGGCACACAATGCCTTTCTCAAATAACCCGGGCAGGGCCGGGTCCCCAAGCTAGTCAATAATAAAAAACAATAACAGTAAGAGTAAGAGTAATCGGGAATGTGGCGCAGCTGGCTGGGTGTCAGCTGCATCAGAACTCTGCTGACCAGAAGGTCATGAGTTCGAGGCCTGCCCGGGTCGAGGTGGGCTCTCGACCTATTGTGTAGCCTGTTGTCGACCTTTGCAACCCGAAAGACCGTTGCATCTGTCAAGTAGGAAGTTAAGGTACCACTTACTGGGGAGGCTAAATTTAACTGATTTACGAGGCCATGAAAAAGATCTCCAGGAAACACGCTGAGGAATGAAGGAGTGCGACAGCTCCCTCTGGTGGCCAGATGTTAAATTGCCTCTGTCTGTCTTGTGTGTTTGTGTGTCTAAATGCAATGTGTACATTGTAATCCGCCCTGAATCCCCTACGGGGTGAGAAGGGAATGAAGGAGTGCGACAGCTCCCCCTGGTGGCCAGATGTTGAATTGCCTCTGTCTGTCTTGTGTGTTTGTGTGTCTAAATGCAATGTGTACATTGTAATCCGCCCTGAGTCCCCTGCGGGGTGAGAAGGGAATGAAGGAGTGCGACAGCTCCCCCTGGTGGCCAGATGTTAAATTGCCTCTGTCTGTCTTGTGTGTTTGTGTGTCTAAATGCAATGTGTACACTGTAATCCGCCCTGAGTCCCCTACGGGTGAGAAGGGAATCTATAAGTCCGACAGCTCCCTCTGGTGGCCAGATGTTGAATTGCCTCTGTCTGTCTTGTGTGTTTGTGTGTCTAAATGCAATGTGTACACTGTAATCCGCCCTGAGTCCCCTGCGGGGTGAGAAGGGAATGAAGGAGTGCGACAGCTCCCTCTGGTGGCCAGATGTTAAATTGCCTCTGTCTGTCTTGTGTGTTTGTGTGTCTAAATGCAATGTGTACACTGTAATCCGCCCTGAGTCCCCTGCGGGGTGAGAAGGGCGGAATAGAAATAAAGTAAACTAGCTGTACCCGACACGCGTTGCTGTGCCCTATGTTGGTGATGTGAGGAAGTCTGGGTATGTACGTTGTGGAAATGATGTGAGCATGTTTGTTGTGTGTAGATATGTGTGTGTGTGTTTGTAGTTGTATGTGTGGTTTTTTTTGGGTGTATGTGTGTATGTGTGTTCATGTGTTTTGGTTGTTTTTGTGTATATATGTGTGTGTGTGTGTATTTGTGTGCGTGTGTATGTAGTTTTTGGTATGTGTATGTATGTGTGTGTATTTGTTTGTGGGTTTTTTGTTTGTGTGTGTATATTTGTGTGTTTGTGTATGTATATGTATGTATGTGTATATATGGTAATGTGATATGTGTGTGTATATATGTGTATGTATTAGTGTGGATGTGTATGTATTGGTGTGTAGATATATGTTTTTTTGTATGTTGTGGTGTATTTATATGTGATTTTTTGTTTGTGTGTTTATGTTGTGTATTTTTGTGTGTATGTATTTGTGTTGAGGAGGAGGCCGAAGAGGAGGGCGAAGGGCAGCCGCTGGATCTCCTTTCCCCTCGGCCCTCTCCTCGGGCAGTGGAGGAGAGGCGGTTGAGGGGTGTCCTACGCCAGCCGACGCCTCCCTTCCGCTGTCCGAAGAGGAGGCCGTTGGGAGAGAGACGGCGCGGCTCCCCCCCGGCCTCGTTACCGGGCAGTGGAAGGGAGGCGGTGGGCAGCGGCGGAGAGGCCTCTGCCGCCTCTTTTCCGGTGGCCGAAGAGGAGGCCGAAGGGGAACCGGGAAACCCCTCTCCCTGTGGCCTCCTTCTTGGGCTGTGGAAGAGAGGCGGCAGAGGGCTCTCCTCCGCCGGCCGCCGCCTCCTTTCCGCTGTCCGAGGAGGAGGCCGCTGGGAGAGACGGCGCGGCTTCCCCCCCGGCCCCATCCCCGGACAGCGGAAGGGAGGCGGTGGGTGGCGGAGGAGAGGCCTCTGACGCCTCTCTTTTCCGGTGGCCGAAGAGGAGGTCGAAGGGGAACCGGGGTATCTCTTTCCCTGCGGCCTCCTCCCCGGGCAGCGGAAGAGAGGGGGCGGAGGATAGCGATAAGGGGGCGGAAGACCCGGGCACTGCTCCGTCGGCGGCAGTGTTATGGAGGCTCACCCCTCGCCTCCGCCTCCCAGAAGGCTCAGCGCGGCTGCTCTGGCGTATTTCCGGTCCTGTCTCTGCCCTTCTTCCGAGTGAGCCGCGGGAGCCTTCTGGGAGTTGTAGTCCCGTGGCTGCGGCGTTGTCCTTCGCCGTTTTGCTGGCTCTCCCGGTGTAGGGTCGTGCGAGGCGGCATCGTGGCGGTGTCCTGTGTTGGTTAGCATGCGGGAAGCGGCGTGAGGCGCGAAGGAGGCTGTGAAGGTAGCGGTGGTGTTGTGCTTGGTGGCGGTGGCACAGGGCCGGTCGGATGTTGCGCATGCGTGTTATTGTGATGGTTTTCTGGCGGCCATGTTGTGTGTGGGGTTGTTTGCGCATGCGTGTCAATGTTGTTTTTTGGGGGATGTTTTGGGGGTGTTGTGTTGGTTTTTGGGGTGTTTTAGTGGGTGGGTGATGTACCTCGGGGTGGGGTTGAGTGGCCCTGGGTTTTGTTGTGTGTGTGGGAAATGTAGTTTTGCATTTGCATTTGCCCGACCACGACCACTTCCCTTTTATATATATAGATAAATAAATAAATAAAGAATCCTACTTGTCAGATGCAACTGTCTTTCGGGCTGCGTAGGTCAACAGCAAGCTAGACAAATAGTCGGGAGCTTACGCTCGACCTGGGCTGGCTTTGAACTCAGTAGTAATGTAATGCAGCTGGCTACTAACTAGCTGCGCCACAGCCCGGTTTCCTAGCGATGTTTCTGCTGTTGTCGTAAATAATGGTCCTGTTTGGCATGATCTTGAGCCTTGGCCTCGTGGCATCGATGTTGATTCTTCTTGACCGGTGTTGGCCTTGTGTTGACTTCCTTCTTAACATCGTAAACACTGTAAACACTGTCACGGTTCTTGTCGCAGTTTACTTCTTCAGTTCTCATTAACAAACTTTTAATTACAGTCCCAGCAAGCAGGCCGTTTGTCAGGCCTTAATATTTTAGAATGGTGTCTCCCCAAAACAATGAACTTCCATCCATGCACCTTCCGTTCCATTCATACCCACACCGATCCTCTCCAGTCTGCACATGCAATTTCTTGCATCAGGGAGGAGCGCTGGGCTCGTGTCCAGCTGCTGCCAGCGGTGAGGTCACTCTTTGGCGGAGACTGGACCTTCAGGGAGGAGAACTGGGCATCCAGTCCCAAGGACTCTTGGCGCCATCTAGTGTCTGCAATGGGCAATTGCAGGTGGCATTTTCCCCCAAAAGGAAAACATTCTGCAAAAAGGGAATATTCTCCTTGGAGCAAAAATTATTCTGCACAAGGGAATTTGCAAGTGATTTGCATATTTCAGGGGATGGGGATTTGCATTTAGGAACGTTCGAATTTTGGAATGAGTTTTCCTCCCAACAACCCAGCCGTGACCGGTTAATTCAAATATTTATATCCAAGGTTGCATTGCTTTCCTGTGCAAGAGAGAGGGACGGAGGGGGCTCCAAATATTGGAGGTGAAGAAGGGACCCCAAAGGTCATCTAGTCCAGCCTCTGCATTCAGGGGTGGGCAATTATTTTTTCCAAGGGGCCACACGAGAGCCAAAAAATATTATGGAGGGCCGCACCTAAAGGCGGAACTACATTCTAATCCACATTATTTATTTACTTACTATATTTACTATATATTACACATCATTAATATTAACATATTAATATATCAAGAAATATTCATATATTATTAGTATTAATATAATTATTATATTATAGTATATGCCGTATTTTTCGCACCATAAGGCGCACCTGCTGATAAGATGCACCTAGATTTTAGAAGAGGAAAATTGGAAAAAACTATTTTGAGCCAAAAAGTGGGCCCCGGCGCTTGCCTGCTTGAAGCGCGGCCTGCCCACCTGGAAGGGTGGACCCTCCTCGGCGCCCTCCGCCATCCCTAAGCCTTTCCCTTGGCCGCCTCCTCCTCCGCCTCCTCCTCCTCCGTCGCCGCCCGCCGCCGCCTACCTCTGCCTCCCTCCCTCACTGCCGCTGGCCTCCCTCGGCGCTGGCCGCCGCCGCCGCTGGCCTCCCTCGCAGCTGCTGCTGGTCGCCACCGCTGCTGGCCGCCGCTGCCGGCCCTCCTCGCTGCCGCCGGGCATGCGCATTAGGTCCCAAGCGCTGTCTGACGCCTGGCGCTGAGCGCAGGCACGCCTGGCGCGCTCGGGACCTGCTGCCCATTCGCACATGGGCAGCGCGTAGGTCCTGCGTCAGCACGCCAGGCGCGCCTGCGTCAGCACGCCAGGCGCGCCTGCGTCAGACGTCAGACGCGCTTGGGACCTAATGCGCATGCCCGGCGGCGGCGAGGGAGGCCAGCGGCGAGGGAGGCCAGCGGCAGTGAGGGAGGGAGGCAGAGGTAGGCGGCGGCGGGCGGCGACGGAGGAGGAGGAGGCGGCCAAGGGAAAGGCTTACTATCGCCTCCCCCCCCTTCGCTCCATAAGACGCGGCTGATTTTTCCTCCTACTTTGGGAGGAAAAAAACTGCGTCTTATGGTGCGAAAAATACGGTATATACATACATAATATATTGAGATTATAATATAATATAACATTATTTATTATATTATTATAATAAAATTATTATTATAAAATAATAATGAAAACCTACTAAAATGAAATGAAATTCAAGAAGACAAGGTGCGAACCAAGATGGAGGCTGACGACATCCTCAAGAGAGGAAGGGTCCCAAGATGGAGTGGCCCATATATTCCTTAAGACTTTGCCATGGTCCATCTGTAGATGTGTATGTATACGCATGTGTGGAAGGACCCTGGCCTGGAGGAGGAGGAGCAGCAGCCGTGGCCATTCCGAGTGACCGACCCACCAAGGAAGGAAGGAAGGAAGGAAATGAGGCGCGCGCATGTTGGTGCGGGGCTTAGTGTGTACACGCGCAAGCAACCGCATCAGCCAGGCAGAGAGGCGGCAGCGCGTGCCGATTGCGCTGTGGGTGCTTTCGCACAAAAGCAGGAGCGGCGGCAGGCAGCCGAGCCCCACGGGCTCCCGTCCCAGGAATTGAGGCACGGGCTAACATCCAGGCAGGCAGGGAGGGGTTGCGAGGAGGACTATGGCTGGGCCCTGGGGGCCCTGGGTCCGCCTGCTGCATAGCGCCTCCCAGGATGAGGAGCAGCACGTGCAGCAGCCGGAGCAGTGCCCTTTAGCCGCCGGAGAAAAAGACTGAGATCCCTTGGCCCCACCCCCGATGCCGTTCTCCTCGGGCCGGACAGAATCAGCTGCTGGGCCGCATCTGGCCTGCGGGCCGTAGGTTGCCCAGGTCTGCTTTGCATTGCATTGCTGCTAAGGTCCATATAAATACCGTGTTTCCCCGAAAGTAAGACACTCCCGATTGTAAGACGTATCGGGGGTGTCAGGGGGGTCGGCTAATATAAGCCTTACCCCGAAAGTAAGCCGTACCTCGTTGCATCGCCGCGCCGCCGCCGCAACCGGCCCATCGGCCGCGGCACACCTTCGCGGCACACCTTTCCGCCAGGCCTCCAAGGAAGGGAGGGGGAAGAGAGCCAGAGGCGTGGCGAAGCAGCGCCGCGTCAGAGTGATGCGCCGCCACTTCGCCACGCCCCTGGCTCCTTTCCCCCTCTCTTCTTTCGTCCAAGGAAGGGAGGGGGAAAGGAGCCAGGGCGTGGCGAGGCAGCGTCGCATCAGAGTGACGCGCGCCGCTTCGCCACGCCTCTGGCTCTTCCCCCTCCCTTCCTTGGAGGCCTGGCAGAAAGGTGTGCATGGAGGTGTGCCGCGCCGATGGGGCGATGGGGCGGCGGCGCGGCGGCGGGCGGCGGCGTGGCGGCGGCGGCGTGCGCGTGTGGCGACGGGTACGTCTTGGGTTATATAAGACGTACCCCGAAAGTAAGCCGTAGGGGGACTTTTCAGGGGGAAAAGAAAGTAAGACGCTGTCTTTCGGGGAAACACGGTATTACTAGCTGTGCCCGGCCACGCGTTGCTGTGGAATAGCCTGGTGGTATGGAAAAGTAAATCATGAGGAAGTGCTTGTTTTTAATATATTTTCTTTCTTAAAGCTTCTGAGTTGTGAGTAAACCATTTTTCTTGTAGTTCCTTTGTCAGTGTTGATTTAGAGATTGTGTGGGTTTCCTACTGTGGAAGAGGGGACGTATAACTGTCCATGTGTGAAGCATTTGGTGTCTCGATATGTGCCACACAATTCTAAGTATTGTCCTTGTGGTTTGTTGTTTGTGTTCGCAAAAGCCAGTCAAATAGGGCAGTGTTTCCCAACCTTTTTTGAGCCGCGGCACACTTTTTACATTTACCAAATCCTGGGGCACACCATCAACCAAAATGACACAAAACGACACTCTAACACAGTCATACAGATAGTTATTATGTTTTTTAATGCATTTATACACTCAGTGTGAAACCTGGGCCTGTTTCGATGAACACAACATAGATATCCTGGCAGGAATGGCAGAAAGACACAAACTTCCCACACAGAACTCCCATAACCAAGAGAAAATGCTGTAAGAGTTTGGTGGGCATTGACCTTGGGTTTTGGAGTTGTAGTTCACCTACATCCAGAGAGCACCGCGGACTGAAACAATGTTGGATCAGGACCAAACTTGGCACGAATACTCAATATGCCCAAATGTGAACACAGATGGAGTTTGGGAAAAATAGACCTTGACATTTGGGAGTTACAGTTTCTGGGATTTATAGTTAACACACAATCAAAGAGCATCCTGAACTCTTGCAACAATGGCATTGAACCAAACTTGGCATATTGAACTCTCATTACCAACAGAAAGTACTGAAAGGGTTTGCTTGGGAATCGACCTTGAGTTTGGAAATTGTAGTTCACCTACACCCAGAGAGCACTGTGGACTGAAACAATGTTGGATCAGGACCAAACTTGGCATGAATACTCAATATGCCCAAATGTGAACGCAGATGGAGTTCAGGGGAAATAGACCTTGACATTTGGGAGTTGTAGTTGCAGGGATTTATAGTTCCCCTACAATCAAAGAGCATTGTGAACCCCACCAATGATAGGACTGGGCCGAACTTCCCACACAGAACCCCCAGGTGGCTCCCTTCCTGGATGGCTCTCTCCCTCTTCCACACCAGAAGGGAAGGCGCTCACTCGGTCCGCGGTTGCCTGCCTTCCTTCCTTTCCTGTGGTTCGAAAGAAGAAGCCGGTGGGCCTGCCTCGGACTGCGGTCCTCACTTCCGCTTCCGTTCCCCGCCCTCCCATGATTGGAGGCTGGCTGGGGAAATGGCCGAAGGAGGCGGCGCCCCGGCCCCTTCTTCTTTGCCGCCGCCCGGCCCTTCCCCCTCCCCCAAGCAGCAGCAGCAGGAGTTCGGCAGGAGGGGGAAGAAAGGGGGGAAGAGAGGTTTTTCCATGGCACACCAGGTGATCGCTCACGGCACACTAGTGTGCCGTGGAACAGCGGTTGGGAAACACTGAAATAGGGGATTGAAGTCTTGTGCATTGTAATGTCATATCTGTAGTAATCATTGGAATGCTTCCGCCAGAAGCGGAGGCCTCGAAGGGCAGCGAGAGGAGCGCGGGGCAGGGCAGCAGCACCGAGGCCTGCCTTCCCTCTTCCCCTCCAGGGCCTTCCTCCTCCTCCTCCTCCCCATTTGGAGAGTCCAAACGGAGAGGAGGGAGAGCCCAGAGGAGAGGGACCTTGGTGCCGGTGATGCTGCCCTGCGCACCTCTCTCTGCTCTTCGAGGCCTCCGCCAAATGGAGGTACAGGCCTTGCTGCGGGGGCATGGCCTCCTCTTCTTCCTCCTCCTCGCCGCCAGATTCGCCTCTCTGTGTTGCCCCCAGGGGCCCGGCAGTCATTGCAGGGCGGCGGAGGGGGCGGGGCCAAAGGAGGTGGCATCGCGAGCCTTTGGAAACGTTGAGAACCGCTGACGTAGGAGCTCACCTGTGTGTGCACCTGTGTGTGCACGCGCACCCCACCCCCATCCCTGTACGCTTGTGCAGTGGATTTTTAGGATTTGTAAGTTATGTTTAGTTGGGGTTTTTTTATTACTGTTGGTCACACCTTGCATTGTGGGATGTTGTGTTGCCAAATTTGGCGTGATTCCGTTCGTTGGTTCTTTTGTTTACTTCAGCCTAACAACGACAGCTCCCTTTTTATATATATAGATACTAGCTGTACCCGGCAGGCGTTGCTGTGCCCTATTTAGGAGATGCGAGAAAGTCTGAGTATGTAAGGGTTGGAAATGATGTTACTTGGTGGGGTCATGGCTGTGTCGTTGTGGGTTGTTCTGGCGGGTGGGATGTTGAAGTCCTGTGGAGTTGTCGGTGTGTGGTGTTCCTGGCATTCTACAGAGCTTGTGGATATACAATGTTTTTTGTCTTTCCGTCCGCTGTGTTGATGTAGAGCAGTGTTTCTCAACCTGGGGGTCGGGACCCCTGAGGGGGTCGCGAGGGGGTGTCAGAGGGGTCGCCAAAGACCATCAAAAAGCATAGTGTTTTCTGTTGGTCTTAGGAGCTCTGTGTGGGAAGTTTGGCCCAATTCTATCGTTGGTGGGATTCAGAATGCTCTTTGATTGTAGATGACCTATAAATCCCAGCAACTATAACTCCCAAATGTCAAGGTCTATTGTCTTCAAACTCCACCAGTGGGCATATGGGATATTCATGCCAAGTTTGGTCCAGATCCATCATTGTTTGAGTCCACAGTGCTCTCTGGATGGAGGTGAACTACAACTCCCAAACTCAAGGACAATGCCCACCAAACCTTTCCAGTATTTTCTGTTGGTCACGGGAGTTCTGTGTGCCAAGTTTGGTTCAATTCCATCGTTGGTGGAGTTCAGAACGCTCTTTGATTATAGATGAGTTATAAATCCCAGCAACTACAAGTCCCAAATGACCAAAATCAATCCCGCCCAACCCACTATTAAAATTAGGGAGTATCAGGTATTTTTGCCAAATTTGGTGCAGATATTGACGTTACGATTCATAACAGTGGCAAAACTACAGTTATGGAGTAGCAACAAAAGTAATGTTATGGTTGGGGGTCACCACAACATGAAGAACCGTATTAAGGGGTCATGGCATTAGGAAGGTTGAGAAACACTGATGTCGAGGTTCTGTGGTTTCCCAACTCTGGAGCACGCTACGTAGCGTTGTCCGTGGGAGAAGCATTCTGTGTCAAGGTCTCTGCCACAGATTTGTTGATGTGGTACCCATCTGCGCCATCCCAAAATATGATTGGGTACTGGAGGGCGTCATAGCAGCGATGTGTTTCTGATACGGTGGTCAATTCAGAGTTTCTTCGCTGAAGTGCAAAAGGGAGGCAAATGTAACTCCGATCTTCAAGAAAGGATCCAGAGGTGATCCAGGAAATTATAGGCCAGTCAGTCTAACCTCAGTTTCAGGCAAAGTGATGGAAACCATTATTAAAGAAAAAAATTACTAGGCACATAGAAGAACAGGCATTGCTGACAGAAAATCAACATGGTTTCTGCAAAGGCAAATCATGTCTTTCTAACTTGTTAGAATTCTTTGAGGGTGTAAATAAACACATAGATAAAGGGGACCCAGTCGATATTGTTTACCTTGACTTTCCAAAGGCTTTTGACCAAGTCCCTCACCAAAGGCTCCTAAATAAGCTCTTCAGCCATGGAATCAGGGGACAGGTCTTGTCCTGGATTGGAACCTGGCTAAACTGTAGGAAACAAAGGGTGGTAATAAACAGACATTTCTCTGGGTGGAAAGAGGTGAGAAGTGGCGTACCCCAAGGTTCAGTTTTGGGTCCGTTACTTTTTAATTTATTCATTAATGATCTGGATGTAGGAGTGAATTCTGAGGGAGCAAAGTTTGCAGATGACACTAAACTGTTCAGGGTAGTTAAAAATGAAACTGACTGTAAAGAGCTCCAGAAAGATCTCTCGAAATTGAGTGAATGGGCAACAAAGTGGCAAATGCATTTTAACCTAAACAAGTGTAAAGTCATGCACATCGGGGCAAAGAACCCCAACTACACCTACCAATTGATGGGGTCAAAGCTTTCCGAGACAAACCAGGAAAGGGATCTTGGGGTCTTGGTGGACAGCTCAATGAAGATGTCAACCCAGTGCGCTGCAGCAGCGAAAAAAAAGCAAATTCTATGCTTGGCATGATCAGGAAGGGAATCGAAAATAGGTCGGCAAATGTTGTATTGCCTCTCTACAAATCTATGGTGAGGCCACATTTGGAGTACTGTGTACAATTCTGGTCACCGCACCTCAAGAAGGATATAACGGAACTGGAAAAGGTACAAAAAAGGGCAACAAAAATGATCCAAGGGATGGAGCAGCTCCCGTATGAAACCAGGTTGCAAGGCCTTGGTCTTTTCAGCCTGGAAAGACGGCGTTTAAGAGGTGACTTGATCGAAGGGTATGCAATCATGCATGGGATAGAAAAGGTGAACAAAGAAAAATATTTTCTCTGTCACCCAACACTAGGACTAGGGGCACTCCTGAAGCTCCAAGGTAGGAAAGTTAGGACTAATAAAGGAAATATTTCTTCACCCAGAGGGTCATTGGGTTATGGAACTCACTTCCAGAGGAGGTTGTGACAGCGGTCAGCCTGGACAGCTTCAAGGCAGGATTAGACAGATTCATGGATACCAAGGGAATCAGTAGTTACTGAAATGGACATTCAAGTGCCACCTCTGTGTTGGTTGAGGCAGGCAGGATTTCCCTGGGTACTGGTTGTGGGGGTCGGGAGCAGGTCAGGGTTTTGCCCTCCCTTCTGCTCGAGATCCCCGTGTACAACTGGTGGGCCACTGTGTGACACAGAATGCTGGACTAGATGGGCTGAGGCCCGATTCAGCATGGCTCTTCTTATGTTCTTATGTTCTTATGTCTCTGGGTAGGAAGTGATCGCCGACCATGACGATGGCCACTTCACCGATAGTTGGAGCGTTGTATCTGCGTTCATGTTGCCCTTCAGGCTGTTTGTCGGGATGTATTATAATTCCGTGTGTGTCAGTAGGCATCTTGTCCAGAGCGGTCTTGAATAAGTGGACTAATTGATTGTGTTCATGAAGGAGGTGTTGTAGTTGTGCGATAATGGGTTTTTAACTTTTGGGGAAATGTGGCATCGTGTGTTGATTTCGATGTCTTCATCACCAATGAAAAACATTTGAAGAAATTGATGTGCTCCCTCGGTGTTTGGGAGCAGGGAGCCAGCTCGGTGATAGATTTGTCCTTTGATTTTGAAAGTAGGCATGAATGGCGCACTTTCTATGTGTGCTCCAAATGATGTCACCTGGAAGCATGAGTTGTATTGTCTTATATAGCGGAGGAAGTGTTTTGATTCTGGAGTGTGTCCACTCAGCAAAGTCTGTGGTGGTTGTGGAGGAGTGGCAAGTGGTGGTAGAGAGACTTTGCCGGCTAGGCAGCACATTCCCGGTGTTTCTGCTGGGTATTTCAGGGCTTTGCAGTGTGTGCAGATGTGCGTTAGGGTGCCAATGTCGGCCTCTGGCGCCATGCTGTAGTCTTCTGCAGCGTTGTATCTGAAGGCTAGGCGGTGGAAGTGGTTGTGGTGTTTTTGACATTTGTTTTCTGTGTTGCGACGTCATGTTTCTGCGCTCCTTGCGCGCTGCTGTTGTGTTGCATTTCTGAGTCTTTGTTGTTCCTGGCTGCGCGCTTCTTCTTGTCGTGCAGTTCTTTGCATTTGGTTCTCAGCTGTGCGTCGTGCAGTGACCTGTTGTCTGTGTCTCTGCTGCGCAGTGTGTTTCTGTTCTGGCGTTTGTTCTGCTCTTTTTTGTTTGATGTATGTAGCGTTGTGAGTGTGTTGTCCGATGCTGTTATTTTTAGAAGGCATGGCTTGTCTTTTGGGTCAGTTTATGTCTGTGTGGAAGGAAGGAATGGTTTTAGTTTGTGGTGTTTGTAGGTGTTGTGTGTACGGGGTCCCGTAAGGTTGGTGGGATGGGTTGTGATTGGAAGTTGTGTTGTGTTGTGTGGGTAGGAATTTGCTGGAGAATTGCTCCCTCAGAGTTTGGTTTTGGCAGTTTAACCCTCAAACACCAACTGAAATCTCTCAGCATTCTATCCTAGCCTTGGAAGGCTCTTGCCAGCGTTGCTATGGTTACAGCAGTTATGCAAATCCGCCCTTATTGGCAGCCAATCATGTTGTTCAGAATGTAGAGGCTGGGTGAGTCGTTGGCTGCCCCGGAGGATACTGGGAAATGTAGTTTTATTTTTACTCGTTGTTTTGGGGGCCTTTTAGGTTTTGGGGGGGAAGTTTCTTTGCTACAAACGTACCTTGCTTGAGGCCTATTTCTGTTGGCAAGTATCGTGTTTCTGCGTTGTATGGTTTCTTTGTTTGAGGTATACATCACATGACGCGAACCCATTTATATAATAGATGCACGGACATTGAACTATTCCACTTAAGATTCCAAATTTGCACCCACTCAGAAACATTGCCAAGGACTGTTTGCAAATTTGGCTTTTTCTCTGCCAGAGTGGCATCTAAATAAATGCAGGGCGATGCCCATAAATCCCTTTGGAAGAGCTTCCGGTGACTCCGCCGTGTTTATTTGGAGGGCTTGGAGCCTTTTTATCTGGCTCTTTGCCCAGTGCAATCCTTTTAGTATCTTTGTGGTATTTGCTTATGGACAAATATAGCAGCAAGAATTCCCTTCTGGGTGCTCGGGAAGCCGGCTGCGTAAAGGAAGTGCATAGCAATTGTGGCTTTGGGAACCTTTCCCAGGCGCCTTTGATGACGTGGCAACAAGAAAGTCCCGAGTTCTCAAGTTTTCAGAAAACTCCTTTGGCTTTGCATCGCATTTGCCTGCGAATTGCATCCTAAATGCAAATTTTGGAAAGAAGTATACTCATTGTTGTCTCTGCACTCCTTTTGTTTGGTTTTGCATAGCATGGGTCTGCTATTTGCATACTGCAGTGTTTCCCAACCAGTGTGCATGGGCACACTAGTGTGCCGTGAGAGATCATCAGGTGTGCCGTGGGAAATTGGAACCTCCAGGTGGTGAGCGGGAGAATCTAGTGTGTTGAAGTATCAAAACCTTAAGAAACCTACCTCTATAAAGGCACATAATTACAACCACCCCCCTCCCCACCCGTTGTCTACTTGGTCTCTCCCTCTCCATGCATTGGGAAGGCCCGCCTCCCTTTCCCCAAGTAGAGACCTCCTCTTGCCTCCTGGGGGTTCTGTGTGGGAAGTTTGGCCCAGTTCTATCATTGGTGGGGTTCAGAATGCTCTTTGATTGTAGGGGAACTATAAATCCCAGAAACCGTAACTTCCAAATGTCAAGGTCTATTTCCCCCAAACTCCATCTGTGTTCACATTTGGGCATATTGAGTATTCATGCCAAGTTTGGTCCTGATCCAACATTGTTTGAGTCCACAGTGCTCTCTGGGTGTAGGTGAACTACAATTTCCAAACTCAAGGTCGATTCCCAAGCAAACCCTTTCAGTACTTTCTGTTGGTAATGAGAGTTCAATATGCCAAGTTTGGTGCAATTGCATTGTTGCAAGAGTTCAGGATGCTCTTTGATTGTGTGTTTACTATAAATCCCAGAAACTGTAACTCCCAAATGTCAAGGCCTATTTGCCCCAAACTCCATCTGTGTTCACATTTGGGCATATTGAGTATTCATGCCAAGTTTGGTCCTGATCTAACATTGTTTGAGTTCACAGTGCTCGCTGGATATAGGTGAACTACAACTCCAAAACCCAAGGTCAATGCCCACCAAACTCTTATAGCATTTTCTCTTGGTGATGGGAGTTCTGTGTGGGAAGTTTGTGTCTTTCTGCCATTCCTGCCAGGATATCTATGTTGTGTCCATCGAAACAGGCCCAGGTTTCACACCGAGTGTATAAATACATTTAGAAACATTAACTATATGTATGACTGTGTTAGAGTGTCATTTTGTGTCATTTGGGTTGGTGGTGTGCCCCAGGATTTGGTACATGTAAAAAGTGTGCCGCGGCTCAAAAAAGGTTTGGAAACTCTGGCGTACTGGATGCAACATGCAAATCCTTTGAAGACGTACACGCAGCCCTTCCTCGGCAGTCCTTCGGCTTTGCATTGCGTTGGTCTGCTAATTGGATCCGAAATGCAACTTGCTAATTTCCCGGGGTAAATCTCCTTTCTCGTTGCAGACCGGACTCGGCCGGAGCTGATCCCCGATGACCAGCAGCGGAAATACTTGCAGGAAATCCAGAACTTCCAAGACCCGGAGATTGCGCGGCAACTGGAGGACTTCAGGTCTGGACGCCATGGTTTCTTTCAAGTGTTGTTTACATCGTGCAATGCTCTGGGGATGATGTTGAGGTGGACAATGGATCGGCATGGCTTGCCCTTTGCCCCCTTTGCTGCAGGGAGAAGCGCAAGATGGGCATGACGCCCGGGGAGTCGGAGCTGTTTGAGCTGGAGGGCTACCGCACCAAGGACCGGGGCATCCGGGAGGCCAAGCAGAAGCAGCTGGCCGAGTTCCTGCTGGCCCGGCTGGAGGAGATGCAGTGAGTGGGTCCCCCAGAGGCCACCCAGACCAGCCCCTTCCCGCAAAGCCCCCTCTGCTTCAAGAGCCAAAAGCCTACGCCCACTGGAGATAGTCCATTCAGTCCAGCCCCTCTCTGCCAGGGAGAAACCAGCACAAAAGCCTACTCTCTACCATTTGAGATATTCGTGCAGTCAACGTAAAAGGGGTCCCCTGAGGTCATCTAGTCCAGCCCATTTCCCCCCAGGGAGAGACACCACCCAAGCCCCGTATTTAAAGGCCTCCCAAGAATCAAAGCCTGCTCTCAGTTTAGAGCAGACCTGGGCAACCCACGGCCCGCGGGCCGGATGTGGCCCGGCAGCCGATTCTGTCGGCCCGGGGAGAAGGGCATCGGGGGTGGGGCCAAGAGGAAGGGGTGCGGCTGCCGCCATCCCATCGTGGGCTGTGGGGCCTGCGTCGGCAGACAGCCCACCACTCCAGAGAACAATCGGAGCAGCGGCAGCTTTGGAGTGCCTGCCATCCCGGGAGGCGATCCGGGCCTGCAGCGGGAGCAAGGGGCCACACGAGAGGCAAAAAAGATTATGGAGGGCCGCACCTAAAGGCGGAACTACATTCTAATCCACATTATTTATTTATTTACTATATTTACTATATATTACACATCATTAGTATTAACATATTAATATTATTATAAAATTATTATAAAATAATAATAAAAACCACTAAAATAAAATGAAATTCAAGAAGACAAGGTGCGAACCAAGATGGAGGCTGGCGTCCTCAAGAGAGGAAGGATCCCAAGATGGAATGGCCCAATGGACCCAGCCCAGAGGATGGCAAAGCGGACCCAGCTGTCGCTGCCGCAGCAGAGCAGAGCAGCAGGGGATTGCAGGCTGCAGGCCTCTGCCCGCTCTTACCCCCAGCCGTTCCGTCAGAGGCGTTCCCGATCGGCTGATCGCCCTGCCATGGAATGCCTGCCGTCCCGGCTTTGGAGTGCCTGCCATCCCGGGAGGCGATCCGGTCCTGCAGCGGGAGCAGTCGGCGACCTGCGACGGCTGATCGCCCTGGCGACCCGGAAGACAATCAAGTCTTCCGGGTCGCCAGGGCGCTCACCGACTACTCCCGCTGCAGGACCGGACTGCCTCCCGTGATGGCAGGCACTCCAAAGCCGCCGCTCCTCCGATGGTTCTCCAGAGCGGCGGGCTGTCTGCCGACGCAGGCCCCACAGCCCGTGATGGGATGGCGGCAGCGGCAGCCATTCCGCTTGCGGAAATGGCCCCGCCCCTGGCGCCCTTCTCCCCGGCCCATTCAGAATCAGCCGGTGGGCCGCATCCGGCCCACGGGCCGTGAGATGCCCAGGTCTGCCCTAAGGTCATCTAGTCCAGCCCATTTTTGCCAGGGAGTCATCACCCAAGCCCCGTGTTTAAAGGCCTTCAAAGAACGAAAGCCTACTGCCTATTATTTTAGATCTTCATACATTAAAGGTCATCTAGTCCAAATTTTTGTGGGAGGGGCCTCACCCTGCACCGCATTTTGAAATAGTTTTTCAATGACTCCCATTGAGTCTCGACCGATACAACATTGTGGCAGCCACGAAAACAGTGTTACTGGAGGAGAATAACTCCTTCCAAAGTCAGGGCTGCACCACTCGACAGGAAGCGGGACTTCCCAGCCGGGAACAGAACATTTTCCACATGGTGTTGCCTATGATAATGGGATCCAGCTGTGGGAGGGAGGGGGGGGATTGCCCCCTCTTGCATCATCCGCTTGGGGGCTATAAGCCGCCTCCCGGTCCCCCGCAGGCCCATTTCCTGCCTCCAACTTCAACAGCCGCTGCTTCTTCGGCTCTCTCTGCTTCGGTTGTTGTTGTTATTATTATTATTCTCACCGCGCATCGCAGACCATGCCGAGAGGCTCCCTTGCCTTTTTGCAAAGAGAGGGAGAAGGACCCGGGAGAGAGAGAGAGAGAGAGAGCAGGCGTGGGCACCCACCCATCCGGGTTCCCTTCTTACTGGTTTCCCATCTCATTGGGTTCCCCATGTTACTGGTTTCCCCTCTTAATGGGCGCCCCATGTTTCTGGTTTCCTTATGTTACTGGTTTCTCATATCATTGGGTTCCCTATGTTACTGGTTTCCCATCTCATTGGGTTCCCCATGTTACTGGTTTCCCCTCTTAATGGGCACCCCATGTTTCTGGTTTCCATATGTTACTGGTTTCTCATATCATTGGGTTCCCTATGCTACTGGTTTCCCATCTTGATGGGTGCCCCATGTTTCTGGTTTCCCTATGTTACTGGTTTCCAATATCATTGGATTCCCTATGTTACTGGTTTCCCATCTTAAAGGGTTCCTATGTTACTGGTTTCCCTAAGTTACTGGTTTCCCTATGTTACTGGTTTCCCATCTTAAAGGGTTCCTATGTTACTGGTTTCCCTAAGTTACTGGTTTCCCTATGTTACTGGTTTCCCATCTTAAAGGGTTCCTATGTTACTGGTTTCCCTATGTTACTGGTTTCCCATCTTAAAGGGTTCCTATGTTACTGGTTTCCCTAAGTTACTGGTTTCCCTATGTTACTGGTTTCCCATCTTAAAGGGTTCCTATGTTACTGGTTTCCCTATGTTACTGGTTTCCCATCTTAAAGGGTTCCTATGTTACTGGTTTCCCTAAGTTACTGGTTTCCCAAGGTTACTGGTTACACATATAATAGGGTTCCTAAGTTACTGGTTTCCCTAAGTTACTGGTTTCCCATCTTAAAGGGTTCCTATGTTACTGGTTTCCCTATGTTACTGGTTTCCCCTCTTAATGGGTTCCCTAAATTACTGGTTTCCCATCTTAATGGGCACCCCATGTTTCTGGTTTCCCTAAGTTACTGGTTTACCTAACTTACTGGTTTCCCATCTTAAAGGTTTTCTATGTTACTGGTTTCCCATCTTAATGGGTGTCCCATATTACTGGTTTCCCATCTTAATGGTTTTCTATGTTACTGTTTTCCCATCTTAATGGGTGCCCTATGTTACTGGTTTCCCATTTAATGGGTTCCTATGTTACTGGTTTCTTTAAGTTACTGGTTTCCCCTCTTAATGAGTTCCTTAAATTGCTGGTTTCCCATGTTAATGGGTGTCCCATGTTACTGGTTTCCCATCCTAATGGGTTCCTATGTTACTGGTTTCCCATCTCAGTGGGTTCCCTATGTTACTGGTTTCCCCTCTCAGTGGGTTCCCTATGTTACTGGTTTCCCATCTTAATGGGTTCCTATGTTACTGGTTTCCCCTCTTAATGGGCTCCCCATGTTTCTGGTTTACCTAACTTACTGTTTTCCCATCTCAACAGGTTCCCTATGTTACTGGTTTCCCCTCTTAATGGGCTCCCCATGTTACTAGTTTCCCTATGTTACTGGTTTCCCATCTCATTGGGTTCTCTAAGTTACTGGTTTCCCCATATTACTGGGAGGCAATGCTGGGGAGCTGGTCAAACTGGGGGCATTTAGGGGGGTTCTCTAAATTCCACTATGATCCTTATGTTATTCCTGGGCTCCCTGTGTTTCTGGGTTCAATTGTTACTGGGTTCTCTTACGTTTTACTGGGATCTCCATATTGCTAGGTTCTCCAAGTTACTGGGAGGCAATGCTGGTCCAACTGGGGGCAATGCTGGCTTTCCTGGGCTCCCAGGTGTCTGGTTTCCATGATGACTGGGATCCTCCAGGAATCCCTATGTTACTGGGTTCTCCATATTGCTAGGTTCCCCATGTGACTGGGAGGCCATGCTGGGGAACTGGTCATACTGGGGGAAGAAGGACAACACCAAGCCCTCCAAGAATGCCATGAGGTGAATGTAAACAATGCCAATCTCTCTCTCTCTCTCTCTCTCTCTCCTTCTTTCCCCTTCGCTTGTTCCAGCCTCACCATTTCTGCCGACGAGGAGAAAAGGTACGTGCAAAGCTCGCAATGGCAGGGATGGGATTGGGGACGATGGAGGCAGCGGTCGTTTGGCTCTTGCGCAATCCAGTGCCACGTTGCAAAAAAGGCGGCTGCGGATGTGGTTTTGCAACAGAACGCTGTCTTCTCGGCCCGGGATAATTGCAGCCTTTGCAGAAAGGCAGGGCGTGGAGCCCTTCTGGCCCTCCAGGCAGGAGAAGGCCCTTCCTCTCTTACCAACCGTTTGCTGCCATTAACATGCTTTTGCGAGAATTCCCAACGAAAGGGGTTGCGTCGCATGCTTGAACCGATAATCCAGCACTGCATTCCATGCATTCGTTTGCCGCTCATTTGCTGCCCTTGCGTGATTGCAGGAATTCACAATGGAAGGGGTTGCATTTGTTTCTTGAGCTGCAACCCAGTGCTGCATCAATGCTGCAAAAATATGCATCAATTTGCTGCAATTGCACACTTCTCGCAAAGAAGTTCCCTCTGAAAGGGGTTGCATTGCTGGCTTGAGCTGCAACCCAGTGCTGCATTATATGCATCAATTTGCCGCAATTGTACACTTTTTGCAAAAGAGTTCCCAATGAAAGGGGTTGCATTGCTGGCTTGAGCTGCAACCCAGTGCTGCATCATATGCATCCATTTGCTGCAGTTGTACACCTTTGCATGAGTTTCCAATGAAAGGGGTTGCAATGCTGGCTTGAGCTGCAACCCAGTGCTGCATCATATGCATCCATTTGCTGCAATTTCACACTTTTTGCAAAAGAGTTCCCGATGAAAGGGGTTGCATTGCTGACTTGAGCTGCAACCCAGTGCTGCATTATATGCATCAATTTGCCGCAATTGTACACTTTTTGAAAAAGAGTTCCCGATGAAAGGGGGTTGCATTGCTGGCTTGAGCTGCAACCCAGTGCTGCATCATATGCATCCATTTGCTGCAGTTTACACCTTTGCATGAGTTCCCAATGAAAGGGGCTGCATTGCTGGCTTGAGCTGCAACCCAGTGCTGGATTATATGCATCCCTTTGCTGCAATTGCACACTTTTGTGAGAGTTTCCAATGAAAGGGGTTGCATTGCTGTCTTGAGCTGCAACCCAGTGCTGCATTATATGCATCCATTTGCTGCAATTGTACACTTTTGCATGCGTTCCCAATGAAAGGGGGGGGGTTTGCATTGCCGGCTTGAGCTGCAACCCAGTGCTGCATTATATGTATCCATTTGCTGCAATTGCACACTTTTGCATGAGTTCCCAATGAAAGGGGCTGCATTGCTGGCTTGAGCTGCAACCCAGTGCTGCATTATATGCATCCATTTGCTGCAATTGTATACTTTTGCATGAGTTCCCAATGAAGGGGGGGGTTTGCATTGCTGGCTTGAGCTGCAACCCAGTGCTGCATTATATGCATCCATTTGCTGCAATTGCACACTTCTGCATGAGTTCCCAATGAAAGGGGCTGCATTGCTGGCTTGAGCTGCAACCCAGTGCTGGATTATATGCATCCATTTGCTGCACTTGCACTATTTTGCATGAGTTCCCGATGAAAGGGGTTGCATTGCTCTCTTGAGTTGCAACCCAGTGCTGCATTACATAAATTGCTTTTCTGCCATCGCATGCTTTTGCAAGATTTCCCAAAGACAGTTTTTGCACAGCTTGCTTGAGCTGCAACCACTACATATGCATTCATTGGCTGCTCATTTGCCGCCATTGCATGTTTTTCCAGGAATTCCCAATGCAAGGAGTTGCATGGCTTGCCTTCAAAGAAAACGACACTTTCAAACCAGAACATAGTGTTGACATAGTGTTGCTGCCGGCATTAAATGCGTTTTGATTCTGTGTCCCCCCCCCCCCCCGCTGTTTAGTTCCGCCATTTTTGCGGCGATCGTGACGTATATGAAGCACCTGGGGGTTAAGAGCAAGGCGGCCGAGAACAAGAAGTCCAAGGCCAACTTCTTCCGGAAAAAGGCAAGCCTCCAAAACGCCCCCTTTTCTTGCAGCGCGGTTTTATTTGATATTCCCACCTTTGGGAATCTGGTGGGGAGCGTGGCGCCCCAAGGGCTGGTTTTGTGATCGTCTGTTTTTGGAAGGATCCCAAAGGGAAGAAGAGCTCATTGCCTTGGAGAGAAGAGCCAAGAGCAGGTCAGGGCAGGAAGGGAAGCTTTGCAAACAACGCCATTTGTTTGTAAACAAAGCCATTACAAAGGAATCCGTTTGCTATAATCAAAACCATTGATATTGCTGCAGTTCCAGAGAATCCTGGGATTTGCAGTTTAAGGTACTTGGACTTTTCGGAGAGTTCTAGAACCTCTAAGAACACAGAGTCAGACTGTTGTATTTGCGTAAACAGTCAAGCAAACGGCACGGGGTTCAAAGCGTCGCAAACAGATGCCTTGTTGCTTTTTCTCTCGGGGTCCTATCATAATAATCACCTTCGTCATAATCATCATCAGCCTCTTGGGGCCCAATAATAACAACAACAACAATTCCCTTGGGGGCCTATCCGATGATGATGATTTTAGTAGTAGTAGTAGTAGTAGTAGTAGTATTGCTATTATTATTTCCCTTGCAAGCCGATACCTTGTTGCTCATTCCCTTGGGGTCCTATCTGATTGTGATAATTAATAAATACTAATAATAATAATACATTTGCAAGCCAATGTCTTGTTGCTTGTTCTCTTGGGGTCAGGCCCGGATTAACACCTTTTTACGCCCTAGACCACACTTTGGAATTACGGCCCCTTTAACTTGTTAGGATTCTTTGAGGGTGTAAACAAACACATAGATGAAGGGGACCCAGTCGATATTGTTTACCTTGACTTTCAAAAGGCTTTTGACCAAGTCCCTCACCAAAGGCTCCTAAACAAGCTCTTCAGCCATGGAATCAGGGGACAGGTCTTGTCCTGGATTGGAACCTGGCTAAACTGCAGGAAACAAAGGGTGGTAATAAACGGACACTTCTCTGGGTGGAAAGAGGTGAGAAGTGGCGTACCCCAAGGTTCAGTTTTGGGTCCGTTACTTTTTAATTTATTCATAAATGATCTGGATGTAGGAGTGAATTCTGAGGTAGCAAAGTTTGCAGACGACACTAAACTGTTCAGGGTAGTTAAAATGAAACTGATTGTAAAGAGCTCCAGAAAGATCTCTCGAAATTGAGAGAATGGGCAACAAAGTGGCAAATGCATTTTAACCTAAACAAGTGTAAAGTCATGCACATCGGGGCAAAGAACCCCAACTACACCTACCAATTGATGGGGTCAAAGCTTTCCAAGACAAACCAGGAAAGGGATTTTGGGGTTTTGGTGGACAGCTCAATGAAGATGTCAACCCAGTGCGCTGCAGCAGCGAAAAAGCAAATTCTATGCTTGGCATGATCAGGAAGGAATCGAAAATAGGTCGGCAAATGTTGTATTGCCTCTCTACAAATCGATGGTGAGGGCCACATCTGGAGTACTGTGTACAATTCTGGTCTCCGCACCTCAAGAAGGATATAACGGAACTGGAAAAGGTACAGAAAAGGGCAACAAGAATGATCCAAGGGATGGAGCGGCTCCCTTATGAAACCAGGTTGCAACGCCTTGGTCTTTTCAGCCTTGAAAGACGGCGTTCAAGAGGTGACTTGATCGAAGTGTATAAAATCATGCATGGGATAGAAAGAAAGGGTGAATAGAGAAAAATATTTTCTCTGTCACCCAACACTAGGACTAGAGGGCACTCCTGAAGCTCCAAGGTAGGAAAATTAGGACTAATAAAGGGAAATATTTCTTCACCCAGAGGGTCATTGGGTCATGGAACTCACTTCCAGAGGAGGTTGTGACAGCGGTCAGCCTGGACAGCTTCAAGGCAGGATGAGACAGATTCATGGGCACCAAGGGAATCAGTAGTTACTGAAATGGACATCCAAGTGCCACCTCGGAGTTGGTTGAGGTAGGCAGGATTTCCCTGGGTACTGGTTGTGGGGGTCGGGGGAGCAGGTCAGGGTTTTGCCCTCCCTTCTGCTAGAGATCCCCGTGTACACCAAGGGGGCCACTGTGTGACACAGAATGCTGGACTAGATGGGCTGAGGCCCGATTCAGCATGGCTCTTCTTATGTTCTTAAGCCAACCTCTACCGCACCCCCCCCCCACCACATCATTATGCATAGAGCCATACTTTCCAAATAATTCCTCCTATACCACACTTCTCTTTAGTCTACTCAGTTTAACTTTGAAATCAGTCCTTTCCTTGTTCCCAGTTTCTCATTTCCCTCCGCGGGGCTCGCGGGGCGCCTGGGCCGGAACCACCTGCAGCAGCGCCGTGCTCTGGCCCATTTTTTAAAATGCCATCTGAATGCAGTGGCAGAATGTTCCACAGTCACGCTTTCTGCCTGAAGCGAGACTCGAACTCAGGACGCTAAGACAGAAGCACCGCCCCTGAAGAGGAGTCAAGGGAAGCAGGAGCCAATCACAGAAGCGCTTTCCCAAGGGCGGGAATTCAAATGGGAGAGTGACACCTGGCAGGGCCAATGAGGGGATGGGATGGCGCCCAGGTGGGCGGGGCTACCTGAGGCAAGCGATGCGGGCTCCCTGAGGGAGCGACTCCATATCTGGCGGGGCCTTCCCGGTCCCCGTTGTGCGGCGCCCCGGCGCCCCAGCGCTTACCTACTCGAAGCGCAGCCTGCCCAGCTGGAAGGGCGGACTCTCCTCGGCGCCCTCCGCCATCCCTGCGAGTCTGCTCTTTCTCCGCCACCCGGCCACGCCCCCTGGCTCCGCCCTCACCGCCTCCCATTGGCTCGGCCCCACCGCGGCCCCCGCGGGACATGCTAGGGGGCGTAGTCTTTCTCCTGCAGGGAGGGAGGCGGAAGCGGAGAGAGATGCACGACGGAAAGTGTAGTCTTCAGGACAGGGCCCGCTCTCATAGAATCTATGGGTGAGGCCGAAAGAGGGTGGGAAAAACGTGTTGCGTTTTTATTTGTTTCAACATTTGGGGGGGGGGGGTCCGTGATCTGCGCCCCCATCTGCTTGTGCCCCTAGGCCATGGCCTACGCTGGCCTTATGGGTAATCCGGGCCTGCTTGGGGTCCCATCTGATAATAAATAAATTCCCCTTGCAAACTGATGCCTTGTTATTGTTTCTCTTGGGGGTCCTATGGGATGATGATGATAATAATAATAATAATACCCTTTGCAATCCGATGCCTTGTTGCTCTTTCTCCTGGGGCCCTATCTGATAATAGTAATGGTAATAATAATAATAATAATAATATCCTTGCAAGCTGCTGCCTTGTTGCTCTTTCTCCTGGGGCCCTATCTGATAATAGTGATGGTAATAATAATAATAATACCCTTTGCAATCCGATGCCTTGTTGCTCTTTCTCCTGGGGCCCTATCTGATAATAGTAATGGTAATAATAATAATAATAATAATATCCTTGCAAGCTGCTGCCTTGTTGCCATTTCTCCTGGAGCCCTATCCGATAATAATAATAATGGTAATAATAATTTATTTATTTATTCAATTTTATATACCGCTCCTCCCTGCAGGCTCGGGGCGGTTTACACAACAATCAGTTAAAATAATACACATAAAAGCAAATAAAATACACAGAATACATCAAAGCATATAAAACATTTGGTCAGATAAGGACATGATCGTGATATTTTCTGGGGAACTTAATTGAAGGCAAGCTTGAACAGAGTTGTTTTGCATGCCCTCCGGAAGGGAACTAGCTCTGTGATGGCACAGACCTCGGCCGGCAATGCATTCCATAATGCCGGGGCCACCACGGAGAAAGCTCGTTGCCTTGTCACCGAGAGATGACAGGAGGGGACTGATGGAACTGTCAGGAGATTTTGTTCTTCTGAGCGTAGTGATCTCGGGGGAACGTACGGGGTGAGGCGGTCCCTCGGGTACACTGGCCCTAGACCAGGCCTGTCCAACAGATGGCCCCCGGGCCGTACACGGCCCCCTACCCCCTTGGGTACGGCCCCCTACCCTCCTGCAAAAAATAAAATGTTTTTAAAAATATTTTTAAATTTTTTAAAGTAAAAATATATATTTATTATTATTTTTATTATTATTATTTATTATTATTTTTGGTCCCGCCCCCTGGCTTTCCATTGGCCCCCTCCTCTTCTCCTGAGGGAGGGAGGGAGTGATGTCTCTCGGGCGCCGCTCGTGATTGGAGGAGGAAGGCAGCTCTGTGTGCGCGCCCCTCCTCCTTGCGCCAGGCCTGGAGGCGCAAAAAGCCTCCCCCGAGTGCCATCTGGGAAGGGCTGGGAAGGGGCGAATTCTCCCGTGCACTGAGGGCATCAGGAGGCCCCGGCCCACCCCTCCCCGCCGCCTTCCACGGGGCGCCCGGAGAGGGAGGGAAGGGCCCGGGCAGAGCTGCCTCCCTTCCTCTTCCCCGGGCGCCCCATCGCCGCGATCCGGAAGGGCGGGGGGGGGGGGCGCCGGGGAGGGAGGGAGGAAGAGAGAGACAGAGTGAGAGAGAGAAAGATAGAGAGAGATACAGAGAGAGAGAGACAGAGTGAGAGAGAGAGAGAAATAGAGAGAGAGAAAGCTAGAGAGAAATAGAGAGAGAGAGTGAGAGAGAGAGAAATAGAGAGAGAAAGCTAGGGAGAGAGAGATAGAGAGAGAGAGTGAGAGACAGAGTGTGTGAGAGAGAGAAATAGAGAGAGAGAAAGCTAGAGAGAAATAGAGAGATAGAGAGAGAGTGAGAGACAGAGTGTGTGAGAGAGAAATAGAGAGAAGTACAGAGAGAGATAGAGAAATAGAAAGAGAGAGAGGGAGAGAGAGAGAGGGAGAGAGGGAGAGAGAGAGACATGGCACAGCAACGCGTGCACGGGTACAGCTAGTTAAATATAATTAAAAATGGGGAAGCAATACAAAGCAGTGGGACTCTCTGCCCAGGACTGTGGTGGAGGCACCTTATTTGGAGGCTTTTAAACAGAGACTGGATGGCCATCTGTCAGGGATGTTTGAATGCGATTTTCCTGCTTCTTGGCAGGGGTTGGACTGGATGGCCCATGAGGTCTCTTCCAACTCTATGATTCTACGAAAACATGTTTAAATCTGAAACACAGCAACATGAGCGGTGGGGGGAGGTGCCTTTGCAATTTATTTTATAATTAATAATGCAACAAGTAATTAGGGGGCGGAGCCGGGGGCAGGGAGGGGGCGGAGCCGGGGGCAGGACAAGGCGGTGCTAGGGGAGGGGCGTGGGGAGGGGGCGGAGCCGGGGGGCTTGGCCCCCAGGTGATCAGTGACCGGAATTGCGGCCCAAGGTCTGGTAGAAGTTGGACAGCCCTGCCCTAGACCATGCAAGGCCTTAACGGTCAGAACCAGCACCTTGAAAACAATCCGGTACTCGACTGGTAGCCAGTGCAATTGCTGCAAGATGGGAATGACATGCTCTCTCACTGTTGCTCCCACCAGTAATCGAGCGGCAGCATTTTGCACCAGCTTGAGTTTCTGGATTGTCGACAAGGGAAGGCCAATGTAGAGGCCGTTACAGTAGTCTAGCCTTGAGATGACCGTCGCCTGGATTACCGTGGCCAGGTCATTCCTGGATAGGTAAGGAGCCAGTCGCCTAGCCTGTTGAAGATGGAAAAATGCTATTCTGCTAACCGTAGAGACCTGGGTCTCCATGGATAGCAGTGGGTCCAACTGGACGCCCAGACTTTTACCAAGGGTGACGGGCTTAGTTGCTCGCCGTCCAGGGTAGGCAACCGGCACTCACCCATCCCAGGGCGACCCAACCACAGGATCTCGGTGGTTAATATTATTCATATAATATTATATAATAATAATATTCTTGCAAGTTGCTGCCTTGTATAATAAAAATAATAATGGTAATAATGTTAATCTTTCTCCTGGGGCTCTATCTGATAATAATAATGGTAATAATAATATCCTGACAAGCTGCTGCCTTGTTGCTCTTTCTCCTGGGGCCCTATCTGATAATAATAATAATAATAATAATAATAATAATCCTTCTCCATCTCCCAGATTTCAGGCGCCAAGAAGCCCGAAGAGGCGGCCAAACCAAAGAAGGGCTTCAGCATTTTGGACCCGGCTCGATGGGCTCGCCCGGACTCCCATTGTAAGTCTGCAAAGCTTGCAATTTGGGGGGGGGGGGGGGGAATGGATATTAGATCCCTTTTACTCCTGATCCCAATGTTTGAGAAATACTGGAGCAGAACTTGGAAAACATTAGGATGCTAATGGGAGTCGTGGTCCAGAGAGACCATAACTTTTCCAAACGTTGCCCAAGTCTTAATTATTATTGTGTCGATTGTCGCAGGTCAGTTTTAAGCCTCCAAAGGAATCCCTTGCAACTGAGGATAGACCTAAAGCCACCGTACATATATCTTGGCCCAATTTATTCCTTTGCTAACCTTGAAGGCCAAATGCAATTTAATAATAATAATCTATTATATAAATGGGTTCACGTCATGTGATGTATACCTCAAACAAAGAAACCATACAACGCAGAAACACAAAACTTGCCAACAGAAATAGGCCTCAAGCAAGGTACGTTAGTAGCAAAGAAACTTTCCCCCCCAAAACCTAAAAGGCCCCCAAAACAACGAATAAAAATAAAACTACATTTACCAGCATCCTCCGGGGCAGCCAACGACTCACCCAGCCTCTACATTCTGAACAACATGATTGGCTGCCAATAAGGGCGGATTTGCATAACTGCTGCACTGGCCAGCCAACATGAAAATTCCGATCCATAATAAACTGCCAAAACAGAATAAGGAAAAGGCCTGAGCCAATCCCCAACACAAACACCCAAATCACTTCCAACCTAAAATTTACACCCAAAAATCACAGACCACGCCCAATATTGACAGTAAGGCTTCATTAACTAGATTTCCCTAACTAGCCCTCACTTACTGGGAAGCTGTTTACGCTCTAAATTGACAGTAAGACTTCATTAACTTGATTTCCCTAACTAGCCCTCACTTACTGGAAGCTGTTTACGCTCTAAATTGACAGTAAGGCTTCATTAACTTGATTTCCCTAACTAGCCCTCACTTACTGGGAAGCTGTTTACGCTCTAAATTGACAGTAAGACTTCATTAACTTGATTTCCCTAACTAGCCCTCACTTACTGGGAAGCTGTTTACGCTCTAAATTGACAGTAAGGCTTCATTAACTTGATTTCCCTAACTAGCCCTCACTTACTGGGAAGCTGTTTACGCTCTAAATTGACAGTAAGACTTCATTAACTTGATTTCCCTAACTAGCCCTCACTTACTGGGAAGCTGTTTACGCTCTGAATTGACAGTAAGGCTTCATTAACTAGATTTCCCTAACTAGCCCTCACTTACTGGGAAGCTGTTTACGCTCTAAATTGACAGTAAGGCTTCATTAACTTGATTTCCCTAACTAGGCCTCACTTACTGGGAAGCTGTTTATGCTCTAAATTGACAGTAAGGCTTCATTAACTTGATTTCCCTAACTAGCCCTCACTTACTGGGAAGCTGTTTACGCTCTAAATTGACAGTAAGGCTTCATTAACTTGATTTCCCTAACTAGCCCTCACTTACTGGGAAGCTGTTTACGCTCTAAATTGACAGTAAGACTTCATTAACTTGATTTCCCTAACTAGCCCTCACTTACTGGGAAGCTGTTTACGCTCTAAATTGACAGTAAGGCTTCATTAACTAGATTTCCCTAACTAGCCCTCACTTACTGGGAAGCTGTTTACGCTCTAAATTGACAGTAAGGCTTCATTAACTTGATTTCCCTAACTAGGCCTCACTTACTGGGAAGCTGTTTATGGCCTAAATTGACAGTAAGGCTTCATTAACTTGATTTCCCTAACTAGCCCTCACTTACTGGGAAGCTGTTTACGCTCTAAATTGACAGTAAGGCTTCATTAACTTGATTCTCCCGACTAGGCCTCAGCTCATTGGACATTGTGTATGGCCTGAATTGACAGTAAGGCTTCATTAACTTGCTGTTCCTAACTAGGCCTCAGCTCATGGGACATTGTGTATGGCCTGAATTTACAGTAACCTACCTTGGCACACAGAGCCCCGACCATGCATGATGGGACTTGAAGTACCACTATGGAAAACGGGATTTGTAGTACTTCAAAACCCATCATTCCCCACAGACCACTGTGGCCCAGAACCAAGACCAATAAAGACCCAACTTGGCACACCATGCCCCCCATGACCCACACTCCATCCAACTGCAGTTTAGAGGAGGGAAGACCGTGGATGATTGGACTTTCTCGCATCTCCTAAAAAGGGCACAGCAACGCGTGCCGGGTACAGCTAGTAATAATAATAATTGAAAGCAATATTGTGGAAATTAAGAAAGCCTATTGAGAAGTCGCCACAAACGAGCGGGATAAGAGTGGTGTGTGTAGCTGTGGCCGAGCAACTTGTTAACTGTATATTTATTTCTCAAAGAACACTTTTCTCCGCAGTCCTACTGACTGACACTTATGCTCAGATTCTCCTTTTATTGGTCTCCGTTCTGCCACTGAAGATACAATATAATACTGGGAATTCGTTCCCTCCTAGCTTACAAGCTAAACTCAAAAATGGTTCCTTTAACACTTGAAATATCAAGGCTGAAGACTCAAACTCAGGCCTGGGCATCTTACGGCCTGCGGGCCGGGTGCGGCTCGCCGGCCGATTCTGACTGACCGGGGAGAAGGACGTCGGGGGCCATTTCTGCAAGAGGAAGGGCTGCTGCTGCCGTCACCCCGTCGCGGGCTCCGGGGCCTGCGTCTGCAGACAGCCTGCCGCTCCGGAGAACCATCGGAGGAGTGGCGGCTTTTAAGTGCCTGCCATCCCGAGAGGCGATCCAGGCTTGTAGCGAGAGCAGTCGGCGACCTGCAGCGGCTGATCGCTCTGGTGACCCGGAAGACTTGATCGCCAGGGCGATCAGCCGCCGTAGGTCGCCGACTGGTCCCGCTGCAGGCCCAGATCGCCTCCCGGGATGGCAGGCACTCCAAAGCCGGGATGGCAGGCACTCCATGGCAGGGCGATCAGCCGATCGGGAACGCCTCTGACGGAACGGCTGGGGGCGAGAGCGGGCGGAGGCCTGCAGCCTCCGATTGTCTGCTACTCTGCTCTGCTGTGGTGGCGGCTGGGTCCGCTTTGCCATCCTCTGGGCTGGGTCCATTGGGCCATTCCATCTTGGGATCCTTCCTCTCTTGAGGATGTCAGCCTCCATCTTGGTTTGCACCTTGTCTTCTTGAATTTCATTTTATTTTAGTGGTTTTTATTATTATTTTATAAAAATTTTTATAATAATATAATAAATAATATAATATAATGTTATATTATAATTTCACTATATTATAATGTCTATATATATACTATAATATAATAATTGTAATATGAATACTAATAATATATGAATATTTCTTGATATATTAATATGTTAATATTAACGATGTGTAATATATAGTAAATATAGTAAATAAATAAATAAATAATGTAGATTAGAATGCAGTTCAGTCTTTAGGTGCGGCCCCCCATAATATTTTTTGGCTCTCGTGTGGCCTTTTGGAAAAAATAATTGCCCACCCCTGCTCAAACTCATAATAGGAGCCTCCTTGGTCCAGCTCTGACATGGCCAGAATCACCTTCTCTTTTCCTCCATAGTGCTGCTGAAATGGACACATTTCTACTGCAGGCTTCGTTACTATGGCAACGCAACAACCAAGCAGCTGCAGCCAAGGCTGGCCTGCACTTGCCGTATACTAACGATCATAAACACATTCAAAACTTACATTATAATTAGGTATTCTGTTACACCTATCCTCCCTAAATGGCTAAGGGACCACTTTGCAAAGAAGCGGCAAAAGCGCAACCCGAATTCAGGGTGATTGTTTCCCCTAAAATGAGTAATTTTAATCATTGTTTTGACCCTGTTGTTGTGCTGATATTCCTGCGGAAGGTCTAGTTGTCCTCCATTTTTCTCCTTCTTTATTTTCTTCGTTTCTTTGTAGATTCTGATTACAGACAGGCCAAACCCGAGGGTGAAGGTACCCAGAAACCCTGTGCCATCCCATAATAATCATAACACCAACAACGACAGCAACAATGCATGGCACCCCATTATAACACTAGGCACTAACTTTCCTGTACATGGTTTGACAATAACGGTGTCTTCCATCAGTGTACCATGATAATAATAGCAATAATAACAACAACAACAACAATAATAATACAGTTGACTCTTGATTAAAAGGAACTTTCAAGCAAATGGCGAAAAAAAATGCCTAAAATATAATAAAATCAGTTCTAACCTACGTTGAACTCAAATTGCACATACGTAGCATCACAAAACTGTCATCACAATACAGGGAAGCTGTGTTACATTGAGTCAGGTCCGGATTACCTCATTTTGGCGCCCTAGGCCACACTTTGGAAGCGCCGCCCCTGGAGCCGCTGGCGGGCATGCGCGCGTGGCAGGAGGGCGCGTCTTCCTCCTCCTCACCACGCGCGGCACCCAAGAACATGGCGGAGGAGGAAGAGGCGCCCTCCTGCCACGCGCGCATGCCCGCTAGGTGCCAGCGGCCCTGGGGCGGGGTTTCCCTCCGCCTCGTCGTCCTCGTGTGGCGCGCCCTCCTTCCTTGGGCGCAAGGAGGATGATGAGGCGGAGGGAAGCACCACCCCCAGGGCTGCTGGCGGGCATGCGAACTAGGTGCCAGCGGCCCTGGGGGCAACGCTTCCCTCCGCCTCGTCATCCTCACGCGTCGCGCCCTCCTTCCTTGGGCGCGAGGAGGATGACGAAGCGGAGGCAAGCACCACCCCCAGGTCTGGTGGCGGCCATGCGCACTAGGCGCCAGCGGCCCTGGGGGCAAGGCTTCTCTCCGCCTCGTCATCCTCACGCGTCGCGCCCTCCTTCCTTGGGCGCGAGGAGGATGACGAAGCGGAGGCAAGCACCACCCTCAGGGCTGGTGGCGGCCATGCGCGCTAGGCACCAGCGGCCCTGGGGGCGGGGCTTCCCTCACCCTCGTCATCCTCACTCGTCGTGCCCTCCTTCCTTGGGCGCAAGGAGGATGACGAAGCGGAGGGAAGCACCACCCAGGGCTGCTGGCGGGCATGCGCACTAGGAGCCAGCGGCCCTGGGGGCACGGCTTCCCTCCGCCTCGTCATCCTCACGCGTCGCGCCCTCCTTCCTTGGGCGCGAGGAGGATGACGAAGCGGAGGCAAGCACCACCCCCAGGGCTGCTGGCGGGCATGCGCGCTAGGCACCAGCGGCCCTGAGGGCGGGGCTTCTCTCCGCCTCGTCATCCTCACGCGTCATGCCCTCCTTCCTTGGGTGCGAGGAGGATGACGAAGCGGAGGCAAGCACCACCCCCAGGGCTGCTGGCGGGCATGCCCGCTAGGCGCCAGCGGCCCTGGGGGCGGGGCTTTCCTCCGCCTCACCATCCTCACGCATCGCGCCCTCCTTCCTTGGGCGCAAGGAGGATGACGAGGCGGAGGGAAGCACCCCCCGCCCCCAGGGCTGCTGGTGGGCATGCGCACTAGGTGCCAGCGGCCCTGGGGGCGGGGCTTCCCTCCGCCTCGTCGTCCTTGTGCGGCGCGCCCTCCTTCCTTGGGCGCGAGGAGGATGACGGCGGAGGCAAGCACCACCCCAGGGCTGCTGGCGGGCATGCACGCTAGGCGCCAGCGGCCCTGGGGCGGGGCTTTCCTCCGCCTCACCATCCTCACGCATCGCGCCTCCTTCCTTGGGCGCAAGGAGGATGACCAGGCGGAGGGAAGCACCCCCCCCAGGGCTGCTGGTGGGCATGCGCACTAGGTGCCAGCGGCCCTGGGGGCAAGGCTTCCCTCCGCCTCGTCATCCTCACGCGTCGCGCCCTCCTTCCCTGGGCGCGAGGAGGATGGATGACGGCGGAGGAAAGCACCGCCCCCAGGGCTGCTGGCGGGCATGCGCACTAGGCACCAGCGGCCCTGGGGGCGGGGCTTCTCTCCGCCTCGTCATCCTCACGCGTCGCGCCCTCCTTCCTTGGGCGCGAGGAGGATGACGAAGCGGAGGCAAGCACCACCCCCAGGGCTGCTGGCGGGCATGCGCGCTAGGCACCAGCGGCCCTGGGGGCGGGGCTTCTCTCCGCCTCGTCATCCTCACGCGCGCCCTCCTTCCTTGGGCGCAAGGAGGATGATGAGGCGGAGGGGAAGCACCACCCCCAGGGCTGCTGGCGGGCATGCGAACTAGGTGCCAGCGGCCCTGGGGGCAACGCTTCCCTCCGCCTCGTCATCCTCCGAGGAGAGGATGACGGGCGGAGGCAAGCACCACCCCGCGGCGCCAGCGCCCCCTCCTTCCTTGGGCGCGAGGAGGGATGACGCACCACCCTCAGGGCTGGTGGCGGAGGCAAGCACCAAGGAGGATGACGAGGCGGAGGGAAGCACCACCCCCAGGGGTCTGGTGGCGGCCCCATGCGCACTAGGCGCCAGCAGGGCTGCTGGCGGGCATGGGGCACCAGCGGCCCTGAGGGCGGGGGCCTTCATCCTCCGCCTGACTTAAGCGGGAGGCAAGCACCACCCCATGGCGGGCATGCCTCACGCCTCACCATCCTCACGTCGCGCCCTCCTTCCTTGGGCGCGAGGAGGATGACCAGGCGGAGGGAAGCACCCCCCAGGGCTGCTGGTGGGGCAAGCACCACCCTCAGGGCTGGTGGCGGCCATGCTGGCGCATACGGCGCCAGCTGGGGCCCTGGGGCGGGGCTTCAGGCTCACCTGCGTCATCCTCACTGGGGGCGGCTTCCCTCGTGCCCTCCTTCCTTGGGCGCAAGGAGGATGACGAGGCGGAGGGGCAAGGGCTGCTGGTGGGCACCACCCCCAAGGGCTGCTGGAGGATGGCGGCGGAGGGCATGCGCACTAGGCACCAGCGGCCCTGGGGCGGGGGGCATCCTCACGCTGCCGCGCCTCCCCTCCCTCGGCGGAGGCAGCACCACCCCCCAGGGCTGCGGCGGGCATCCTAGGCACCAGTGGCCCTGGGGCGGGGCGCCTCGTCATCCTCACGCTGCCGCCCCTCCTTCCTTGGCGAGGCGGAGGCGCACCACCCCCAGGGGCTGCTGGGAGGATGCACTAGGTGCCAGCGGCCCTGGGGCAAGGTCATCCTCAGCACCACCCCCCAGGGCTGCTGGCGGGCATGCGCACTAGGTGCCAGCGGCCCTGGGGGCAAGGCTTCCCTCCGCCTCGTCATCCTCACGCGTCGCGCCCTCCTTCCTTGGGCGCGAGGAGGATGACGAAGCGGAGGCAAGCACCACCCCCAGGGCTGCTGGCGGGCATGCACGCTAGGCGCCAGCGGCCCTGGGGGCGGGCTTCCCTCAGCCTCGTCATCCTCACGCCCTCCTTCCTTGACAAGGGGGCAGGGGCGATGGTGTGTGGGGTGCCATTCCCCCCCCCACCCTCGCAGCGCTCTCCCCCCGCCCTCCCCAAGAGAGAGAGAGAGAGAGAGAGAGAGAATCATGCCGCACATTGCGGTTTTGCTTGAATTTTTTTGGGGGGTTCCTTGATCTGGTGCCCCCCCTAGGCCTGCGCCCATATTCCATGGCCTAGTGTGGCCTTATGTGTAATCTGGGCCTGCATTGAGTTAGGTTGTTAATATTGAGTGTTAGTATTTAATAGCACTTCAATATTAATATTGAATTGTATTTTAATAATATTGATAGGAATCTCAAGCCAATAGAGAGTTTATAGTATGGTAGAGTATGGGGTTTAGTATGAGTGAGACATAATTCTAACAGTATCAAGTATTCAGATCTAATAGCATGTTAGTAATATTGATGTTAATATCAAGTATTAGCAGCTAATAGTTTGGCAATAATATCGATATCGAGTATTAACAGTTAGTAGTATGGTGATAATACTGATAGCAATATAAACTATTAATAGTTAGTATTGCAATTATATTAATATTAATGTAAACTATTGAGCATTAATAGTATGGTAGAAATATCAATATTAATATCAAGTATTGATCATCAATAGTATGACATCTGTTGCCAGGGTTGATCATTAATAGTATGACAATAATATCGATATTAATATCAGGTATTAATAGTTTATAGTATGGTGATAATATTGATATTAATATCAAGTATTGATCATTAATAATATGCAATAATATCAATATTAATATCAAGTATTGATCATCAGTAGTATGACAGTAATATTGATATTAATATCAAGTATTGACCATTAATAGTATGGTAATAGTATTGATATTAATATCAAGTATTGATCATTAATAGTTTAATATGAAGTATTGACCATTAATAGTATGGTAATAATATCAATATTAATATCAAGTATTGACCATTAATAGTATGGTAATAGTATTGATATTAATATCAAGTATTGACCATTAATAGTAATATGTATTGACCATTAATAATATGGTATCAATATTAATATCAAGTATTGACCATTAATAGTATGGTAATAATATTGATATTAATATCAAGTATTGACCATTAATAGTATGGTAATAGTATTGATATTAATATCAAGTATTGATCATTAATAGTATGGTAATAATATCAATATTGGTATCAAGTATTGATCATTAATAGTATGGTAATAATATCCATATTAGTATCAAGTATTGACCATTAATAGTATGGTAATATCAATATTAATATCAAGTATTGACCATTAATAGTATGGTAATAATATTGATATTAATATCAAGTATTGACCATTAATAGTATGGTAATAATATCAATATTAGTATCAAGTATTGATCATCAGTAGTATGACAGTAATATTGATATTAATATGAAGTATTGACCATTAATAGTATGGTAATAATATCAATATTAATATCAAGTATTGACCATTAATAGTATGGTAATAATATCAATATTAATATATTGATCATTTATAGTATGGCAGCATTGATATTTATATCAAGTATTACTCTGGCCATATATATATATATGTGTATATATATATATATATATATATATATATATATATATATATACACACTTTTATATAGATTTATGCTCAGCAACCAATTTAATACCTGATTAAATATTAATATTGGTATTATTGACATATTATTAATACCAACTATTAATACTTAATAATGTTTCAATAATAATATCAATAAAGTTTATGATACCGGGTATACAAACTCTCAAGCAACCAAAAATGACATATATTGATTCGCCCCATGTGTTCCGGTTAACCGAGAGTCTACTGTAATAATAATAGTATACTAATATGTATGACACACAAATCCGTTGCATGCGGCCTTGTCCGTCCACTTGTCCATCCGTGCACCTGCCTGTCCATCTTACGGGTTCCGTCCATGTTTTGCGGGAGGCGCGATGGTCGCCCGGGTTCCGCTAACGGTTCCGTTTGCCTCCTCCTTTTTAGCGGGCGAGAAGGGCCTTCCCGCTCCGGACCGGAAGGGGGCCAAGGGGCCCGAGGGGAACCCCCTCCGCCTCAAGGGGGGAACCTCTTCCTCCTCCGTTTCCTCTTCCTCCTCGGGGCCCGATCCGCCCGGGATCTGCGTCAGCGTCCACCCCCCGCCTCCTCCGTCCGGGGAGGGCGGCAACGAGGGAGAGGCTCCAGGTGAGGCACAGCAAGAAGGGCACCATCCAATCTCTCCCGACAGATGGCCATCCAGCCTCATAGACCGGTTTCCTAGAGAAGTAGGGCTAAAGAGTCAAAGTTTAAAGGGACCCCAGAGGCCATCCAGACCAACCCCTTCCTGTGAGTCAGGACGACACCATCCGATCCTTCCCAGCACATGGCCACACAGCCTCTGTTAGGAAACCTTTCTAGATCATGACCTGGGAAAATATTCAGTTCAACTGTATTCTGCCAATGCAGGAGGGCACCATCCGATCCCTCCCGGCAGATGGCCACCCAACTTCATGGACGTCAGTTTCATTGAGAAGTAGGGCTAAAGAATGAAAGATTCCTAGAGTTGGGGTTCTCAAAGGCCACCCAGTCTCGCTTCCTTCTGCCATAAAGAAGATAACCATCCGACCCCCACTGGCAGATGGCCATCCAACCTCATTGAGAAGTAATCAAAGCCCTCCCAATAGATGGCTAAACAGCCTCTGTTGAGAAACCTCTAGGAAAAGAGAGGCCCCCAAAGGCAGGCCCGGATTACCCATAAGGCCAAACTAGGCCATGGCCTAGGGGCGCAAGCCGAGGGGGGCGCAATTCACGGACCTAGGGTGACATCACTCCTTCCCTCCCTCCCTCCCTGGGAGGCGGGGAGTGGGCGGGGTCAGGAGTGAGTCCTCCGAGCTCGCCTCCTGGCCCCGCCTCCTGCCTTGTGACACCCATCGATCAAAGCTGAAGAGCGGCAGCCGGCCAATCGGGGAGCCTCCCTCCCGGGTGGGCGTGGCTCCGTGGACCTAGCCAATAGGAAGGCGAGGGCCTGCTTGGAGGTGGAAGTCCACGGAGGGGGGGTTCTACCTGAGCTACGGATTGCAACCGCGGAGAAGGAGCAGCGGCGGGTGGGTGTCTCTATCTCCAGGGAGCCCCCCCCCTTGAAGGAAGGAAGGCCCCCCAGGTCTCTCCCCACTACTCTCCCTCCCTGGGGCGTGGGGATCCTAATCAGCCCCGGCAGATGTCTACCCCGCCACGGCCCCCAAGCCCCTGGGCGAGGAAGGAAGGAAGGAAGGAAGGAAAGGCAGGCGCGGCTTGGGCCCTCCCTCCCCGGATCCCAAACAACAACTTTCAGTGCCGGTAGTAGAGGGGGCGTAATTCCAAAGTGTGGCCTAGGGCGCAAAAAGTTGTTAATCCGGGCCTGCCCAAAGGCCATCCAGCCCAACCCCCTTTCCCCATAAATGCAGAGCGAGAGCTTGCACTTTCCAATGCGAGCCACGCTCGAAGCTGACAATATTATTTTGTCATCGGATTCAGCAGTGTTGATTTTGCATTGCATCGCATTGTGTTGCATCGCATTGTGTTGCATCCCATTGTTAGGAAAGGCAGGGGATACAATCCCATGCTATCCATTGCCTTGGCTGTTGTTATAGGTGCGGATGGCCCATTTGGAGTGGATACCGGAGATTCCGTGGTTGCTGAGCAACCCTTGGCCGGGGACCAAGCCCCGCCCGACGACGGGGCGGAAAACGAGAGGTGAGTTTAGCCTTCGAGGTCATCTTAATGACGAACAATGTATTTCAAGGCAGACATTATCGGGGGAGCCTTAGGAATCCCACCGGGCACCCAAGGCCCCGTGGGGTTCCGGTTTTGGATCTGGGTGCAAATCCTGTGGGTCGAACCCTATCTATAGAGATACTAGCTATGCCCTACCACAAGTTGCTGTGGCCTATAGTAAGAATGTTCGAAGTAGAGGTACAGTGTTTCCCCGATAGTAAGACACCCCCGATTGTAAGACGTATCGGGGGTGTCAGGGGGGTCGGCTAATATAAGCCGTACCCCGAAAGTAAGCCGTACCTCGTCACCACGCCATCGCCGCCGCCGCAACCGGCCCATCGGCCGCGGCGCACCTTTCTGCCAGGCCTCTCTGACGCGGCGCCTCTTGCTCTCTTCCCCCTCCCTTTCTTCGTCCAAGGAAGGGAGGGGGAAGAGAGCAAGAGGCGTGGTGAAGCGGCGCCGCGTCAGAGTGACGCGCCGCCGCTTCGCCACGCCTCTTGCTCTCTTCCCCCTCCCTTCCTTCGTCCAAGGAAGGGAGGGGGAAGAGAGCAAGAGGCGCCTGTAGACGTTCCTGCGCGTGCGCCGATGGGGCCGGTTGCGGCGGCGGGCGGCGTGGCGGCGGCGGGCGGCGTGGCGGCGGCGTCGTGGCGTGGCGACGGGGTACATCTTAGTTTATATAAGACGTACCCGAAAGTAAGACGTAGGGGGACTTTTCGGGGGGGAAAGAAAGTAAGACGCTGTCTTACTTTCGGGGAAACACGGTAGATATCTGGACTATTATGAAAGAGAGGTACCTACCTCTTCCTTCCCCCCTTTTCCTTCCCCTTCTCCCGTCTCTCCTTTCTTCCTTCTCTACCTCTTTCTTTCCTTCCTTCTTTCGCTCTTTGGTTTCATCCTTCCTTCTCTCTCTCTTTCCTTCCTTCCCTCCCCCTTTCTCTACTTCTGCCTTTGTCTCCTTTCTCCCCTCCAAGTTTCCTTCCTTCTTTCACTTTTTATTTCCTTTTCTCCTCCCTTCCTTCTTTACTACTTTTTTGCCTTTACTTTCCTTTTCCTTTCCCTTCTATTTTCTCTTCTTCCTTCCTTCGGTACCTCTTTCCTTCCTTCCCTCCTTCCTTCCTTCTTTCCCCTCCTTCTTTCTTTCTTTCCTTCCTTCCCCTTTCCCTTTTTCAATCATTCCCCCTTTCCCTCCCTCTTTTCTTCTCTCCTTCCTGTCTGTTCTCCTTCCTTCTTTCTTTACCTCTTTCCTGCCTTTCCTTTTTCTTTCCTTTCTACTTTCTCTTCTTCCTTCCTTCGGTACCTCTTTCATTTCTTCCCTCCTTCCTTCTTTCCCTCCCTGCTTCTCTCTTTCCTTCCTCCCTCCCCCTTTCCATCTTTCATTCCTTCCCTTTTCCCTCCTACCTTTCTTCTCTCCTTCTTTCCTGTCTGTTCTCCTTCCTTCTTTACCTCTTTCCTGCCTTTCCTTTTTCTTTCCTTTCTACTTTCTCTTCTTCCTTCCTTCGGTACCTCTTTCCTTTCTTCCCTCCTTCCTTCTTTCCCTCCCTGCTTCTCTCTTTCCTTCCTCCCTCCCCCTTTCCATCTTTCATTCCTTCCCTTTTCCCTCCTTCCTTTCTTCTCTCCTTCTTTCCTGTCTGTTCTCCTTCCTTCTTTACCTCTTTCCTGCCTTTCCTTTTCCTTTCCTTTCTACTTTCTCTTCTTCCTTCCTTCGGTACGTATTTCCTTTCCTCCCTCCTTCCTTCTTTCCCTCCCTCCTTTTTCTCTTCCTCCCCCTTTCATTCTTTCCCCTTTCCCCTCCCTCCTTTGTTCTCCTTCCTTCTTTACCTGTTTCCAGTCTTTCCTTTTTCTTTCCTTTCTACTTCCCTTGCCAAAGGGAAAGAAGGAAGGAAAGAATGGTAGCGGGAAGGAGGGGGGAGTGTGTTGAGGGAGAGGGGGCGGGGCCAGAGCGGGACAACGGAGGATCTGTATTTTTTTAATTTAATGAATTTTGAGGGGTTCTTTGGGGGGATTGTTATTGTTGGTCACACCTTGCGTTGCGAGACGTTTTGCTGCCCAATTTGGTGGGTATTGGCCCCATAGTTTTTTTTGTTTTTAAGGTACTCACGATGACAACAGCATATTTATATATATATATATATATATATATATATATATATATAGATTGTATATTAATTGTAATTGTATATACAAAATTAATTGTATATACAGTTGTAATTGTATATTACAAAATTAATTGTATATACAGTTGTAATTGCGTATACAAAATTAATTGCATATACAGTTGTAATTGCGTATACAAAATTAATTGCATATACAGTTGTAATTGCGTATACAAAATTAATTGCATATACAGTTGTAATTGCGTATACAAAATTAATTGTATATACAGTTGTAATTGCGTATACAAAATTAATTGTATATACAGTAGTAATTGCGTATATAAAATTAATTGTATATACAGTTGTAATTACAAAATTAAAATTAATTGTATACAGTTGTAATTGCGTATACAAAATTAATTGTATATACAGTTGTAATTGCGTATACAAAATTAATTGTATATACAGTTGTAATTGCGTATACAAAATTAATTGTATATACAGTTGTAATTGAGCATACAGAATTAATTGTATATACAGTTGTAATTGCGTATACAAAATTGAGCATACAAAATTAATTGTATATACAGTTGTAATTGCGTATACAAAATTGAGCATACAAAATTAATTGTATATACAGTTGTAATTGCGTATACAAAATTAATTGTATATACAGTTGTAATTGCGTATACAAAATTAATTGTATATACAGTTGTAATTGCGTATACAAAATTAATTGTATATACAGTTGTAATTGCGTATACAAAATTAATTGTATATACAGTTGTAATTGTATATTACAAAATTAATTGTATATACAGTTGTAATTGTGTATACAACATTAATTGTATATACAGTTGTAATTGTGCATACAACATTAATTGTAATTAATTGTATATACAGTTGTAATTGTGCATACAAAATTAATTGTATATACAGTTGTAATTGTGTATACAAAATTAATTGTATATACAGTTGTAATTGCGTATACAAAATTAATTGTATATACAGTTGTAATTGCGTATACAAAATTAATTGTATATACAGTTGTAATTGCGTATACAAAATTAATTGTATACAATATAATACTACTACTACTGATATAATTATATATTTTATAGTACATGTAATATTACTAATAATATTACAGTATAATGTTATAGTACAATGTAATATATAATACTGATATTGTACTATGCTAATAATATAATATATATTGTGTGTGTGTGTGTGTGTGTATCTATCGATCTATCTATCTTGTAAGCCGGTCTGAGTCTCCTTCGGGGTGAGAAGGGCGGCATATAAATATCGTAAATAAATAAATAAATGGAAATAAATAGACATCCCAATGGAAGGGATTGTCCTCCCTTTCTTTCTTTCTTTCTTTCTTTCTTTCTTTCCTCCTTCCTTTTATAACATAATCACGCTTTCTCTCTCTCTCTCGTCTCGTTCTTCCTTTCTAGAAGGCGGAAAAGGTTGGTGGGCTTCCCTTGTTCCTTCCCTCCCTTTGCATGAAACCCCTTCTTCCTCTTTGTGGGGGAAAAGACACTCCAAACAGGATAAGTATATATTATCTATCTCTCCCTCTGGGTCAGTCAATAGGAATGGGGTGGGCAAGCGTGGGGGTCCCATTTGGGGGGGGTCCTTTGCAACGAGGGGCCACCTGGTCCTTTCCCTTTGGGGTGCACGCATGCCTCTCTCTCCACGGGTTCCTCACGATGCCTTTCTCTCCCCTTTCTCTCTCTCTCTCTCACTGCATGTGCTAACGTCCTGTCTCTCCACCGTCCAAATTTGGGCACGTTTCCTCCCCTTCATGGCACCCGAATCCCTCCGTTTATATGGGTCCGTTGTCTCTCCCTTCCTTGTGGCGTCCTTTTCCTTTGGGTCTGTGATGACGGCGACGATCCATGCTTCCCTGTGTCCGTTTGTGATTGGTCTCTCTCTGCCATGGCCACATTGGGCCTTGGTTATGGCACCGTATGGGTCTTTCCACGTCATGGCTCCCCTTTTGCCCAAATTGGCCCTGGGCTGCATCCTTTCCGCTGGGTCTGTTGTTCCGAAAACTCATGCCTTTTTCTCGGTCTGTTGTGTCTCTGGCCATATTTGCTCCCCTTTTGGCATCACTTCCTTGCCAAAAACTGGCCATATTTACTTCCCTTTGGGCATCACCTCCTTGCCAAAAACTGGCCATATTTGCTCCCCTTTGGGCACCCCATCCTTGCCAAAAACTGGCCATATTTGCTCCCCTTTGGGCACCCCATCCTTGCCAAAAACTGGCCATATTTGGTCCCCTTTTTGGCATCCGTTCCTTCCCAAAACCGGGCCTTGTTTACTCCCTGTTGGCGTCCGAACCTGTTTCTCCTTCCCAATGGGACTTTGGTACCGATCGTTGTCCTGTCCACTGTATCCATATGTTATTGGTCTGCCGTCTCCCTATGCGATTCCCCTGATTGCACCCATTCCTATGGGTCTTGTTGTGCTGAAAACCATTTTGTGCGCACCTGTTATGGGTCTGTTGCATCTCCGTGCGATGCCCCTTTGGCCAAATGTGGCACATGCTTGTGCCTTCCCTGTGGGTCCGTTGTGCCGACGATCCACGCGCTCTGTGTCCATTTGTCCATTCCAACCCATTTGTGGCCCCTCCGTTGCCGCTCCCCGCCTCTGCCCCTTGTCTTGTCCAAACCGGTCCACTGTCTGGCTGCCTGCTCCGGCCAGGCTGACCGGGAGGCTGGGCCGTTCAGAGAGCCTCCGTGTCTGCGAGCGCAAGCGTTCCCTGCGTGGCTCGGGCAAAGGCAAGCAGCCGCGCTCCCGGAGTGATGTGGACGCCGAGGCTGCCACACGCGCCACACAGATGCAGCAGCAGGAGGCCCACAAGCAGCAGTTGCAGCAGATGCAGTCGAAGGGCAGTCGCAAGTGAGTGCGGAGAGAGGGGCCGGAGGAGGAGACCCTGAAAAGGCCGGCCCAGGACTGGGCGCTCTTTGCATTGGCCTGGTCCCCATTGGGTCGCCACATTGGCTGGTCTTGGCGTGGACTCATTGGTTGCGGCCCCTTCACTCTCTTTCCCTATTATTATAATTGTTGTTGTTGTCTGGTCTCCGAATGAACGCACCAGTTGTGCCCTACAGCTCCTTTGCTATTGTTGTTGTTCTTGGTCGACAGCCACGTTGACCCCTTGCGTTGCGTGTCTCTCTCTCTCCAGCCTGGAGCCTGGGGGAGGAGGAGGGGAGCCCTCGCCGCAGCCCTCGCCGCTGTCCTTTCTGCTTGCCCAGTCTGAGGAGGCTGAGCCTGCGCCGCCCCCGCTTTCGCGCAGCGTTCCGGAGCTGGAGATGGAGCCGCCCAACTGGCGCGACCTCGTCCCCCCCGGGACCCTCCTCGGGCTGAAGAAGAGCCAGGTCAAGCGGCAGGAAGTCATCAACGGTGAGAGAGAAGTGGGCGGAGGGGTGGGTAGGTAGGTAGGCAGGCAGGCATGCATACAAACAGATAGGAGGGAGAGATAGATAGATAGTAGGCCTGGTTGATAAAAAAAGGTTCAAAACTCGTTCCGGATGGAGCGGGCACTGGCGCTTCGAATCTGAATGACTTCTGAAAAAATTGCAAAAATTTTACAAATTTTTCAGAATTTTTCAGAAATCTCGGAATGGCTTTGTTAATGGCCTACACGCATGCGCAGTAAGAAAGAAACACTCAGTTTGGACATGGATGTGCTTCCCTCCGCGTCTCGCCCCAGGTAGATTGGTAGGTAGGTAGATCGGTAGGTAGATAGATCGGTAGGTAGATAGATCGGTAGGTAGGTAGATCAGTAGGTAGATAGATCGGTAGGTAGATAGATTGGTAGATAGATAGATTGGTAGGTAGATTGATCGGTAGGTAGATTGGTAGATAGATAGATCGGTAGATAGATCAGGAGATAGATAGATCGGTATATAGATCAGTAGGTAGATAGATCAGTAGGTAGGTAGATCGGTAGGTAGGTAGATCGGTAGGTAGGTAGATTGGTAGATAGATCGGTAGGTAGATCGGTAGATAGATAGATCGGTAGATAGATCAGGAGATAGATAGAGGGTAGATAGATCGGTAGGTAGGTAGATTGGTAGGTAGATAGATCGGTAGGTAGATAGATCAGTAGGTAGATCGATCGGTAGATAGGTAGATCGGTAGATAGATCAGGAGATAGATAGATCGGTATATAGATCAGTAGGTAGATAGATCAGTAGGTAGGTAGATCGGTAGGTAGGTAGATCGGTAGGTAGGTAGATTGGTAGATAGGTAGATTGGTAGATAGATAGATCGGTAGATAGATCAGGAGATAGATAGAGGGTAGATAGATCGGTAGGTAGGTAGATCGGTAGGTAGATAGATTGGTAGATAGATAGATCGGTAGGTAGATAGATCAGTAGGTAGATCGATCGGTAGATAGGTAGATCGGTAGATAGATCAGGAGATAGATAGATCGGTATATAGATCAGTAGGTAGATAGATCAGTAAGTAGGTAGATCGGTAGGTAGGTAGATCGGTAGGTAGGTAGATAGGTAGATAGATAGATCGGTAGGTAGATCGATCGGTAGGTAGATCGGTAGATAGATAGATCGGTAGATAGATCAGGAGATAGAGGGTAGATAGATCGGTAGGTAGGTAGATCGGTAGGTAGGTAGATCGGTAGGTAGATAGATTGGTAGATAGATCGGTAGGTAGGTAGATCGGTAGGTAGATCGATCGGTAGGTAGATTGGTAGATAGATCGGTAGATAGATCAGGAGATAGATAGATCGGTATATAGATCAGTAGGTAGATAGATCAGTAGGTAGGTAGATCGGCAGGTAGGTAGGTAGGTAGGTAGATCGATCGGTAGGTAGATCGGTAGATAGATAGATCGGTAGATAGATCAGGAGATAGATAGAGGGTAGATAGATCGGTAGGTAGGTAGATCGGTAGGTAGGTAGATCGGTAGGTAGATAGATTGGTAGATAGATCGGTAGGTAGGTAGATCGGTAGGTAGATCGATCGGTAGGTAGATTGGTAGATAGATAGATCGGTAGATAGATCAGGAGATAGATAGATCGGTATATAGATCAGTAGGTAGATAGATCAGTAGGTAGGTAGATCGGTAGGTAGGTAGATCAGTAGGTAGGTAGATTGGTAGATAGATAGATCGGTAGGTAAATCGGTAGATAGATAGATCGGTAGATAGATCAGGAGATAGATAGAGGGTAGATAGATCGGTAGGTAGGTAGATCGGTAGGTAGATAGATTGGTAGATAGATAGATCGGTAGGTAGATAGATCAGTAGGTAGATCGATCGGTAGATAGATCGGTAGATAGGTAGATCGGTAGATAGATCAGGAGATAGATAGATCGGTATATAGATCAGTAGGTAGATAGATCAGTAGGTAGGTAGATCGGTAGGTAGGTAGATCGGTAGGTAGGTAGATTGGTAGATAGATCGGTAGGTAGATCGATCGGTAGGTAGATCGGTAGATAGATAGATCGGTAGATAGATCAGGAGATAGATAGAGGGTAGATAGATCGGTAGGTAGGTAGATTGGTAGGTAGATAGATTGGTAGATAGATAGATCGGTAGGTAGGTAGATCGGTAGGTAGATCGATCGGTAGGTAGATTGGTAGATAGATAGATCGGTAGATAGATCAGGAGATAGGTAGATCAGTAGATAGATCGGTAGGTAGATAGATCGGTAGGTAGGTAGATAGATCGGTAGGTAGGTAGATTGGTAGATAGATAAATCGGTAGATAGATCAGGAGATAGATAAATCGATAGATCGTTAGATGGGATGGATGGATGGATAGAGAAAGAGATAAACAGAAGGCATAGGTAGGTAGATAGGTGGGTAGATGGAGGAGATAGGATAGATAGAGATAGATAGAAGGCATAGATCAATCGATAGATAGATAGAATAGATATATGGCAGAGATAGATGGGGGAGAGAGAAGGCATAGATAAATAGGAGAGAGGGGAGAGAGAGATTGATCAATAGATAAGAGTTGAAGCTGGGTAGCGGTAGTCCTGGATAGATAGAAAGATTGGATAGATTGATGGACTAAATAGGTATAGATAGGTAGGCAGATCTAGAGAGAGGACACATAGAGCAAGAGAAGGGCCGGCTAGCTAGACAGACCGATACCGGACGGGATGGAGATAGAGGTCGTTGGGTAGATGGAGAGAGAGAGAAGAATGGGATAGGTAGGCGGACCTATTGGTAGGAAAGAGAGGTGGATTGGATGGGTGGGTGGATAAGAAAGAGGGTTGTCGAACCCCCAAGTGGGCCAAGAAGGGAGAAGGCTGGGGTGTGCTAACGGCTTCTCCATCCCCCCCCCCCCCGCCCCTCCCGGCAGAGCTGTTCATCACGGAGCACGCCCACCTACGGATGCTGCGGGTCCTGCTGGAGGTCTTCTACCAGCCCTTGTTGCACGAGGGGTTCTTCAGCGAGAGGGACCTGGCCAACGTCTTCCCCAGCCTCGAGGACCTCGTCGACGAACACAGTGAGTGGGCAAGGGGGGTGCTCTGGGGACAAGGGTCAGGGCACCGAGGGGCACCCCCACCCACTGATCACCCCCCCTCCGATATTCACCAACGCTCTCCTTCCTTTCTTCCAGCATTTCCCCCTTTTATACTCTTCCTTCCTTCCTTTTCCTCCTCCCTCTCTCCTTCCCTTCTTCATTCACCATCGGGTCTCTTTCTCTTCTCTCCTCCCTTTCCATCTGTTCTTCATTTACCATTGGCTTTCTTTCTTTTTCTCCCTGCTTTATTCATCAGTGCACTTCTTTCATTCTTTCCTTTCTTCCTTCCTTCACCATTGGATCTCCTTCCTTCCTGCCTGCCTGCCTACCTGTATTCATCATTTCCTTCCTTCCTTCCTTCCTTCCTTCCTGTATTCATCATTTCCTTCCTGTATTCATCATTTCCTTCCTTCTTTCCTTCCTGTATTCATAATTTACTTCCTTCCTTCCTGTATTCATAATTTACTTCCTTCCTTCCTGTATTCATAATTTCCTTCCTGTATTCATAATTTCCTTCCTTCCTTCCTTCCTTCCTTCCTGTATTCATCATTTCCTTCCTTCCTTCCTGTATTCATCATTTCCTTCCTTCCTTTCTGCATTCATCATTTCCTTCCTTCCTGTATTCATCATTTCCTTCCTGTATTCATCATTTCCTTCATTCCTTCCTTCCTGCATTCATCATTTCCTTCCTTCCTTCCTTATTTCCTTCCTTCCGTCCTGTATTCATCATTTCCTTCCTTCCTTCCTTCCTTCTTTCCTGCCTGCCTGCCTGCATTCATCATTTCCTTCCTTCCTTCCTTTCTTCTTTCCTTCCTGCCTGCCTGCCTGCCCGCCCGCCCGCCGCCCGCCGGCCTGCATCATTTCCTTCCTTCCTTCCTTCCTTCCTTCCTTCCTGCCTGCCTGCCTGCCTGCCTGCCTGCATTCATCATTTCCTTCCTTCCTTCCTTCCTGTATTCATCATTTCCTTCCTTCCTTCCTGTATTCATCATTTCCTTCCTTCCTTTCTGCATTCATCATTTCCTTCCTTCCTTCCTTCCTGTATTCATCATTTCCTTCCTGTATTCATCATTTCCTTCCTTCCTTCCTGCATTCATCATTTCCTTCCTTCCTTATTTCCTTATTTCCTTCCTTCCTTCCTTCCTGTATTCATCATTTCTTTCCTTCCTTCCTTCCTTCCTTCTTTCCTTCCTGTATTCATCATTTCCTTCCTTTCTGCATTCATCATTTCCTTCCTTCCTGTATTCATCATTTCCTTCCTGTATTCATCATTTCCTTCATTCCTTCCTTCCTGCATTCATCATTTCCTTCCTTCCTTCCTTATTTCCTTCCTTCCGTCCTGTATTCATCATTTCCTTCCTTCCTTCCTTCCTTCTTTCCTGCCTGCCTGCCTGCATTCATCATTTCCTTCCTTCCTTCCTTTCTTCTTTCCTTCCTGCCTGCCTGCCTGCCCGCCCGCCCGCCCGCCCGCCGGCCTGCATAATTTCCTTCCTTCCTTCCTTCCTTCCTTCCTGCCTGCCTGCCTGCCTGCCTGCCTGCCTGCATTCATCATTTCCTTCCTTCCTTCCTTCCTGTATTCATCATTTCCTTCCTTCCTTCCTGTATTCATCATTTCCTTCCTTCCTTTCTGCATTCATCATTTCCTTCCTTCCTTCCTTCCTGTATTCATCATTTCCTTCCTGTATTCATCATTTCCTTCCTTCCTTCCTGCATTCATCATTTCCTTCCTTCCTTATTTCCTTATTTCCTTCCTTCCTTCCTTCCTGTATTCATCATTTCTTTCCTTCCTTCCTTCCTTCCTTCTTTCCTTCCTGCCTGCCCGCCCGCCCGCCGGCCTGCATCATTTCCTTCCTTTCTTCTTTCCTTCCTGCCTGTCTGTCTGCCTGCCTGCCTGCCCGCCCGCCCGCCCGCCTGCCTGCATCATTTCCTGCCTGCCTGCCTGCCTGCCTGCCCGCCCGCCGGCCTGCATCATTTCCTTCCTTTCTTCTTTCCTTCCTGCCTGTCTGCCTGCCTGCCCGCCCACCCGCCCGCCCGCCTGCCTGCATCATTTCCTGCCTGCCTGCCTGCCCGCCCGCCCGCCCGCCTGCCTGCATCATTTCCTGCCTGCCTGCCCGCCCGCCCGCCCGCCCGCCTGCCTGCATCATTTCCTGCCTGCCTGCCTGCCCGCCCACCCGCCCGCCCGCCTGCATCATTTCCTGCCTGCCTGCCTGCCTGCCCGCCCGCCCGCCCGCCTGCCCGCCCGCCCGCCTGCATCATTTCCTTCCTTCCTTCCTTCCTTCCTTCCTTCCTTCCTTCCTTCCTTCCTGTATTCATCATTTCCTTCCTTCCTTCTCTCCCTCCTCTCCCTTCTTCCTTCCTTCATCTTCGGGATCTATTTCTTTCCTTCCCTTTCCTTCCTTTCTCTCCTTTATTCACCATTGGCTTCCTTCCTTCTTTTTTCTTTATTAACCAATGTTTTCCTTTCTTCCCATCCACTATTACTCTCCTTCCTTCTTTCCTGCATTCACCATTGGTCTCCTTTCCTTCCTTCTTTCCTTCCTTCTTTCCTTATTATTATTACTATTCCTTCCTACCTTCGCCGACACTTTCTTCCTCCCCTTCCTTTATTCACCGGTGTTCTTCTTTCCTTCCTTTCCTTTTCTCTTTCCTTTCTATCCATCCGTCTTTCTTCTCCTCCTCCTCCGTTTACTTCCCAGTGCTCTCCTTTCATTCTTCTCTTCCTTCCTCGCAGAAGTCTTCCTGGAGAGCCTGAAGAAACTCAGGGAGGAGAACAACTCCATCGTGTCTGAAATCGGGAGCGCCCTCCTGGCCCGGGTGAGAGAGAGAGAGAGGGAACGAGGCGGGGATTGCGAAGGAGGTTGGCAGCGGGAAATCTGACCGACCGACCTCCTTGACCCGTGCTTTCCTCCGTTCCCAGTTTGACGGCTCCGAAGGGAACTGGTTCCAGAAGATTTCGGCCCGCTTCTGCAGCCGGCAGTCCTTTGCCCTGGAGCAGCTGAAGGCCAAGCAGAAGAAGGAGCCGCGCTTCAACCAGTTCATCCAGGTCTCCCTCTTGGCTTTTACTCAACCAAGCCTCTAGTCCTTAAGGAGGACAGCCTTCCATCCCTGCAAACCCAAAGCACCGCTTTAGCTGAGGGCCTCCATTGCTCAGGAGGGTGGACTAGATGGCCTCTCGGGGGCGGGGGGACGACGACACGATGACCCTTCTAACCCCCCCCCCCCCAGGACTCCCAATTCCCCGCAATGGCTCTTTTAAAGGTTTTTTAACCACTTAGTATCCAACTTTGGGGTTCAAGGAAGTGTTTGGGGGGGGGGAGACACTTTCCCCCCCATAACAAACATCTCTTAAAAAGGGGGTGTTGTGCCTTAGAATTGCCAGAGCTTTTCATCTATATGCGTATGTGTGTGTGTAATGTTCGTTTGAGGGGGGAAACGACTCGGAAACTACTGGATGAATTGACACACAATTTTGACACAGTACGCCTAACAGACCAACAAGTGTCCATCACCCCAAACAATACACAAAAAAACCCAGCAGAATTGATTTAAACCCCCCCAAAACAAACAATATATACATACACACATATATACATATACACACTTACACATACATACAGACACGAACACACACACATATATATAAACACAAGCACACACAAATATACACCTACATATAAACATGCACACATACATACACACATATAGACACATATACACATACATATATACACACATATATGTATATGCACAAGCACATATACACAATATACGTATACACATATAAACACAGAAGTACACAAATATATACACACATATATACATATACACACATGCACACACATATATATTGATTTAACCCCCCCAAATAAACAATATATACATACATACATACATATACATATACAGACTTACACATACATACAGACACGAACACACACACACATATATAAACACAAGCACGCACAAATATACACCTACATATAAACATGCACACATACATACACACATATAGACACATATACACATACATATATACACACATATATGTATATGCACAAGCACATATACACAATATACGTATACACATATAAACACAGAAATACACAAATATATACACACATATATACATATACACACATGCACACACATATATATACACCCACACACACATATATATATACACACACACATACATACACACATGCAAACACAAACATATATACACACAAAACATAGACACAGACTTGGCCACAGAAATGAATGAATTGACACAGAATTTTGTCATAATACACTAAACAGTCCAACAAGTGTCCGTCACCCCTAAAAACACACAACCCCCCGCCCAGCAGAATGGACTTAAAACCCCCAAAAGTAAACAATATATATAGTATATAGACACATACATACATATATACACATTCACACATACATACAGACACACACATGTATATATATGTATGTATATATATATATATATATATATATACACAAGCACACACAAATATACACGTACATATACACATGCACACATATATACATATACACACACACATAAATATACACATACATATATATATATGCATATACACAAGCACACACATATACACAATATATGTATACACATATAAACACAGAAATACACAAATATATACACATATACACACACATACACACATATATATATCTAAGGGCGTTTTCAGTGATAGCTCCACGCATATAAGTCAGAGCCTTGAGTGACCTACTCCCGTTTAGACGGGCCTGCAAAACTTATCTGTTTAGGCACGGATATAGGCCATGTTAGATACTCACTCGGCTGAATGTATTGCTGCTGCTTGTTTTAATTGTACTGCCTGTTTTAATTTGTTTTAATTGTTTTATGCTTTTAACTCATGGCGCTGTGCCATTGGTTCTTGTGAGCCGCCGCGAGCCCCTGGGAGTCGGCGGTTGAGAAGTCCCAATAATAAATAAATAAATAAATAAATAAATAAGCAAACACACATATATGTATATGCATATATATCTCTCCACGCAAACACACACATATACACAAACATATACACACATAAAACATATACACAGACTTGGCCACAGCAATGCGTGACAGGGGACAGCTAGTGTGTGTGTGTATAAGTTGTCATACACACATATATACATATATACACACATATATGCATATACACAAGCACACAATATACATATTCACATATAATCACAGAAATAACACAAATATATACATATATACACATTCACACATACATACAGACACACACATATATATATATACACAAGCACACACAAATATACACGTACATATACACATGCACACATATATACATATACACATACACACATAAATATACACATACATATATATATGCATATACACAAGCACACACATATACACAATATATGTATACACATATAAACACAGAAATACACAAATATATACACATATACACACACATACACACATATATATAAGCAAACACACACATATGTATATGTATATATCTCTCTCCACGCAAACACACACATATACACAAACATATACACACATAAAACATATACACAGACTTGGCCACAGCAATGCGTGATAGGGGACAGCTAGTGTGTGTGTGTATAAGTTGTCATACACACATATATACATATATACACACATATATGCATATACACAAGCACACAATATACATATTCACATATGTGCACATATGCGCGCACACACACATGTGTATATATTTGTGTTCTTTCTGTGATATGTGTATACGTATATTGTGTGTGCTTGTGTGTATATATATATATCTCCACGCAAACACACACATATATACACCAACATATATACACACAAAATATATACACAGACTTGGCCACAGCAATGCGTGACGGGACAGCTAGTGTGTGTGTGTGTGTGTGTTCGTGTGCATATAACTTGTCATAAAACTGATTAAAATGAAAGAATGGTGCAATAATAATCATAATAAGTCACGATAGCGATGATGATGATGATGATGATGGTTTCTGCTGCTAGGAAGCGGAGAGCCAGCCCCAGTGCCGCCGCCTGCAGCTGAAGGACATCATCCCCATCGAGATGCAGCGGCTGACCAAGTACCCGCTCCTCCTGCACAACATCGCCAAGTGCACAGGTAATAAGAAGGCCCTCTGTCGGGAGGGCTTGGGTGGTGCTTTTCCTGCCTGGCAGAAAGAAGGGGGCTGGACTGGGTGGCCTTTGGGGGCCCCTTCCAACGTCCTATGACCCTAACCCGCTTCTCCCGTTCTTCCGGGTCCTTGGTTGCAGAGGAAGACGAAGAGCGGCAGAAAGTGGAGAAGGCGGCCGAATGCTGCCGGCAGATCCTCAACCACGTCAACCAGGAAGTGCGCAACATGGACAACTTCCTGGTAAGGGGGAAGCGGAGGAAACATTGGGAATCTGGTGAAATCCCAGTGATGGGAGTGGGAAGGAAGACCATTTTAACCTTACTATTTTGTTGTTATTGTTTTCTGAGGGCAGGTTCTTTTTAATTGAGGTATATATATATATATACATTATATATATATATATATATTTATTTATTTATTGTTCCATCTTGTATTCCGCTCCTTCCTGCAGGCTCGGGGCGGATAACAACATAAAATTAGGCTGACATGTAGCCTCCATGTCGCCATACAATAAAATACAAACATAAAAACGCAACATGAATCCCGAGACTAAAATCGTATCGCATGCTATAGCATTCCCCTTAACCAGGGTATTGGTTATACAGATGAGTACGTTAGATTTGCACGCACACACACACACATGTACAGTATGTATATACATACACATATATATACACACATATATACATACACACACATGTGTGTCTGTATACACACACATATACATACATACATACATACATACATACAGTCTTCCGGTCTGAGTCCCTCTATGGAGGTGAGAAGATCGGGATACAAAAGTTTTAAATAAATAAAATAAATAAATATATAAACACACCTATACATATCTATATATATCAATATACTGTATCTCAAAATATGTCACATGTTGATATATATATATATAGTCACACACATACACCTCTTCTCTCTATATATGTATACACAGACTACATGTTGAGAGACATGTACACACATACACATCCCTCTATATGTCAATACAGATACATCAATATTGATATATATTGATACATATAGATCAATAGATATAGAAATCAAAATAGATCTATATAGATAGATCAGTATATACTACATGTTGAGATATATACATACATGTACACACATACACATATCTCTATATGTCAATACAGATACATCAATATATATATATATTGATGCATATAGATGAATAGATATCAAAATAGATCTATATAGATAGATTAGTATAGACTGCATGTTGAGATATATACATACATGTACACACATCTCTCTAAGTCAATACAGATACATCCATATTGATATATATATATGGATACATATCGATACATGTCGATATAGATGAATAGAGATGGATATCAAAATAGATCTATATATAGATAGAGCCGTATATACTACATGTTGATATATATATATATACACACATATATACACACATACACATCTCTATATATCTATATAAATACATATTGATATATTAATATTAATGTAATATTAATATATAGATGATATATGATTATATATAATATAGATTATATATGAATATATGTTATATATTTTATATATGATTATACATAATATATATTATATGTGATTATACATAATATATATGATTATACATAATATGTATTATATATTATTAAATATAATATAATAAATACATAGATATTTAAAATAAACTTCCTTGGGCCTGTCCGCACCCCACCAACGTGACGATATGGTTCCACTTTAGTTGCCATGGCTGCATCATGATGACCCTTAGGATTTCTGGAAGGACCCAGGGCAATGGCGGAGGGATCCTAACGCAGGAAGTGATCCCTTTTTTGCAATGATCCATTTCTCTCTTTCTCGGGCCGTTCAGAAACTCAAAGACTACCAGCGGCGCCTGGACCTCTCCAACCTCAAGCAAAGCACGGACCCGCTGCTGAGCGAGTTCAGGGTGAGCCACTCTTATTGGGAAGGCCATCTGTCGGGAGGGATCGGGTGGTGTATTCCCCTATATAGTAGTAATGGGTTGGACCGGATGACCTTTGGAACCCCCTTCCGCCTTTTGCAAAGAGCCCTTTTCCTTTCCGGCAGAACACGGACATCACCAAGAAGAACCTGGTCTGCGAGGGACCTTTGACCTGGCGACTCACGAAGGACAAGTCCATCGGTCAGTTGGCACCTTTAGTCTAAGGAATGGTGGGAGTTGTAGTTCAAAACACTCGGGCACGGGCAAGTGGGTGTTTTGGGACTCCCCAACTGGTACAACGGTGCGAGTTGCAGTCCGAAACGACTGGAGGTCGGGCCAAAGTTGACCCACGCCTCGCTTGACCGCTTGACCGTTTCTCGTGCTTGTGCGCAGAGGTGCACGTGCTGCTGCTGGACGACATCCTGGTGCTGCTGCAGAAGCAGGAGGAGCGCCTGGTGCTGAAGTGCCACAGCCGGACCATCACCCCCACCCCGGACGGGAAGCAGATGCTCAGCCCCATCATCAAGCTCAACTCCGCCATGATCCGCGAAGTGGCCACAGGTCGGTCCCCAAGGGTCGTCCAGGCCGGCCCCTGACAGGCAGCCCTCCGGCCATACATAGATGCATGTGAGGCATCATTGGGAGATAGGAGAGAGTAATAATAATATTACTATATTACTCGAGAAATGAGTGCAGGTACCTCAAGTCCCATCATCCGTGGTCCACCCTCCTCCGAACTGCACCAGGATGTAAAGTGGGTCATGGGGGCTTTGTGTGCGAAGCGTGGTCTTCCTCAATCACTGGATGAGGGTCGCAGTGGGCTCGGGAAGTGAGTGGAGGTACTTGAAATCCCATCATCCATGGTCCACCCTCCTCTAAACTGCAGTCGGATGGAGTGTGGGGCATTGTGTGCCAAGTTTGGTCTTTATTGGTCTTGGTTTTGGGCCGCAGTGGTCTCTGGGGAATGGTTTGAAAGTACTACAAATCCCATAATCCATGGAGGTACATCAAGCCCCATCATCCAAACTGCAATAGAATGTGGTCTTGGTTCTGGGCCGCAGTGGTCTGTGGGGAATGATGGGTTTTGAAGTACTACAAATCCCGTTTTCCATGGTGGTACTTCAAGTCCCATCATGCATGGTCGGGGCTCTGTGTGCCAAGGTAGGTTACTGTAAATTCAGGCCATACACAATGTCCCATGAGCTGAGGCCTAGTCAGGAACAGCAAGTTAATGAAGCCTTACTGTCAATTCAGGCCATACACAATGTCCCATGAGCTGAGGCCTAGTTAGGAACAGCAAGTTAATGAAGCCTTACTGTCAATTCAGGCCATACACAATGTCCAATGAGCTGAGGCCTAGTCGGGAGAATCAAGTTCCTGCACCCTTACTGTCAATTCAGGCCATACACAATGTCCAATGAGCTGAGGCCTAGTCAGGAACAGCAAGTTAATGAAGCCTTACTGTCAATTCAGGCCATACACAATGTCCCATGAGCTGAGGCCTAGTCAGAAACAGCAAGTTAATGAAGCCTTACTGTCAATTCAGGCCATACACAATGTCCCATGAGCTGAGGCCTAGTCAGGAACAGCAAGTTAATGAAGCCTTACTGTCAATTCAGGCCATACACAATGTCCAATGAGCTGAGGCCTAGTCGGGAAAATCAAGTGAATGAAGCCTTACTGTCAATTTTGGGCCTGGTCTGTGATTTGTAGGGGCTACAATGTTCTGTGAATCGGGTGAAGGTACTGCAAATCCCATCATTCGTGGCCCATCCTGCCCTAAACCACACCAGGTTGTTAAGTGGGCCATTGGGCCTCTGTGTGCCAAATTTGGTCCTGATCCGTCATTGTTATGGGCCGCAGTGACTGACTGCCTGAGGCCTTTCCATTTCCCTCTGCGTCACCTATTGGAATGTAGATGACCAATCAGTAACTTATGCAAAATCTCCCACAGCGGCAACCAATTATGTTATTTGAATGTAGAGGCTTGGATTCTTGGGTGCTGGCCAATCAGAGTCCTTTATGCAAATACTCCCTCAGTGACAACCAATCCCCTCTGTCTGGTGCCTTAGAATGTTGGAGTTCTGAGGCTGGCCAATCAGTCCTTTATGCAAATAACCCCACAGTGGCAACCAATCGAAACGCTGCCACATATTCCTCCGCACCTTCTGCCGCAAACACTGACTTTTATTATATACACAGATAGATAGATTATTATTATATAATCTTTATATTACTTGACCGGCAGAAAATACTGGAAGGGTTTTTTCGGGGCATTGACCTCCGTCCAGACTCAAACAATGATAGATCTGGACCAAATTTGGCACAAATACTCGATATGCCCAATTGTGAACACTGGTGGAGTCTGGGGAAAACAGTCCTTGACATCTGGGAGTTGTAGTTGCTGGGATTTATAGTTTACCTAAGCGCATTCTGAACTCCACCAATGGTGGAATTGAACCAGACATGGCACACAAGAACTCCCTTGACCAACAGAAAATAATGGGATATAGTATAGTATAAATATTGTGTGTGTGTGTGTGTGTGTGTGTGTGTGTGTATATATATATATATTCCGGCCTTTCTCTTCCCGCCTTTAGATATCCGGGCCTTCTATGTGATCTTCAGCTGGGAAAACGGGGCGCAGATCTACGAACTGGTGGCCCAGACCGTCTCCGAGAGAAAGAAGTAAGGCTTTGAAGCTGGGGAAAAGTTACTTTTGGGGGGGGGGGATTACAGCTCCCATCATCCCCTGCCCAGCATGGCCAGTGATGGTCACCCTCCATCCCATCATCCCCTTGTTGGATGGTTGCAATGAGCGTTCTGTGGCCGGAATGGTCATTGCAACTCCCATCATCCCTTGCCCAGCATGGCCAGTAATGGTCACCCTCCATCCCATCATCCCCTCGTTGGATGTTGTAATGACCATTCTGTGGCCGGAATGGTCATTGCAACTCCCAGCATCCCTTGCCCAGCATGGCCAGTAATGGTCACCCTCCATCCCGTCATCCCCTCGTTGGATGTTGTAATGACCATTCTGTGGCCGGAATGGTCATTGCAACTCCCATCAACCCCTAAACAGCATGGCCAGTAATGGTCACCCTCCATCCCGTCATCCCCTCGTTGGATGTTGTAATGACCATTCTGTGGCCGGAATGGTCATTGCAACTCCCATCATCCCCTGCCCAGCATGGCCAGTAATGGTCACCTTCTATCCCGTCATCCCCTCGTTGGATGTTGTCATGACCATTCTGTGGCCGGAATGGTCATTGCAACTCCCATCATCCCCTGCCCAGCATGGTCAGTAATGGTCACCTTCTATCCCGTCATCCCCTCGTTGGATGTTGTCATGACCATTCTGTGGCCGGAATGGTCATTGCAACTCCCATCATCCCCTGCCCAGCATGGCCAGTAATGGTCACCTTCTATCCCGTCATCCCCTCGTTGGATGTTGTAATGACCATTCTGTGGCCGGAATGGTCATTGCAACTCCCATCATCCCCTGCCCAGCATGGCCAGTAATGGTCACCCTCCATCCCATCATCCCCTTGTTGGGTGTTGTAATGACCATTCTGTGGCCGGAATGGTCATTGCAACTCCCATCATCCCCTGCCCAGCATGGCCAGTAATGGTCACCCTCCATCCCATCATCCCCTTGTTGGGTGGTTGCAATGAGCGTTCTGTGGCCGGAATGGTCATTGCAACTCCCATCATCCCCTGCCCAGCATGGCCAGTAATGGTCACCCTCCATCCCATCATCCCCTTGTTGGGTGGTTGCAATGAGCGTTCTGTGGCCGGAATGGTCATTGCAGCTCCCATCATCCCCTGCCCAGCATGGCCAGTAATGGTCACCCTCCATCCCATCATCCCCATTGGGTGGTTGTAATGACCATTCTGTGGCCGGAATGGTCATTGCAGCTCCCATCATCCCCTGCCCAGCATGGCCAGTAATGGTCACCCTCCATCCCATCATCCCCTTGTTGGGTGGTTGCAATGAGCGTTCTGTGGCCGGAATGGTCATTGCAGCTCCCATCATCCCCTGCCCAGCATGGCCAGTGATGGTCACCCTCCATCCCATCATCCCCTTGTTGGGTGGTTGCAATGAGCGTTCTGTGGCCGGAATGGTCATTGCAGCTCCCATCATCCCCTGCCCAGCATGGTCAGTAATGGTCACCTTCCCTCCTGTCATCCCCTCGTTGGATGTTGTCATGACCATTCTGTGGCCGGAATGGTCATTGCAGCTCCCATCATCCCCTGCCCAGCATGGTCAGTAATGGTCACCTTCCCTCCTGTCATCCCCTCGTTGGATGTTGTCATGACCATTCTGTGGCCAGGAATGGTCATTGCAGCTCCCATCATCCCCTGCCCAGCATGGCCAGTAATGGTCACCCCTCCATCCCATCATCCCCTTGTTGGGTGTTTGCAATGACCATTCTGTGGCCGGAATGGTCATTGCAACTCCCATCATCCCCTGCCCAGCATGGCCAGTGATGGTCACCCTCCATCCCATCATCCCCTTGTTTGGTTGTCATGACCATTCTGTGGCCGGAATGGTCATTGCAGCTCCCATCATCCCCTGCCCAGCATGGCCAGTAATGGTCACCCTCCATCCCGTCATCCCCTCGTTGGATGTTGTCATGACCGTTCTTTGGCCGGAATGGTCATTGCAACTCCCATCATCCCCTGCCCAGCATGGTCAGTAATGGTCACCTTCTATCCCGTCATCCCCTCGTTGGATGTTGTCATGACCGTTCTGTGGCTGGAATGGTCATTGCAACTCCCATCATCCCCTGCCCAGCATGGTCAGTAATGGTCACCTTCATCCCATCATCCCCTCGTTGGATGTTGTAATGACCATTCTGTGGCCGGAATGGTCATTGCAACTCCCATCATCCCCTGCCCAGCATGGTCAGTAATGGTCACCTTCCCTCCTGTCATCCCCTCGTTGGATGTTGTAATGACCATTCTGTGGCCGGAATGGTCATTGCAACTCCCATCATCCCCTGCCCAGCATGGCCAGTAATGGTCACCTTCTATCCCGTCATCCCCTCGTTGGATGTTGTCATGACCGTTCTTTGGCTGGAATGGTCATTGCAACTCCCATCATCCCCTGCCCAGCATGGTCAGTAATGGTCACCTTCTATCCCGTCATCCCCTCGTTGGATGTTGTCATGACCATTCTGTGGCCGGAATGGTCATTGCAACTCCCATCATCCCCTGCCCAGCATGGTCAGTAATGGTCACCTTCCCTCCTGTCATCCCCTCGTTGGATGTTGTCATGACCGTTCTTTGGCTGGAATGGTCATTGCAACTCCCATCATCCCCTGGCCAGTAATGGTCACTCTCCATCCCATCATCCCCTCGTTGGATGGTTACAATTACCATTCTGTGGCCGGAATGGTCATTGCAACTCCCATCATCCCTTGCCCAGCATGGCCAGTAATGGTCACCCTCCATCCCATCATCCCCTCGTTGGCCATCTAGTCTGACCCTTCATTGTTCCTTTGCAGCTGGTGCAAGATGATCAGCGACACGGCCGGAGTCTTGAAGCTGCCCCACTCTGGCCGGACGAAGCCACGGCTCTCCGTCCCTAACCGGACCTCACCCCCCAGTCCCAGCTAGTAAGTGGGGGGCTTTTTAGCCTTATTGAGCGTCCCTTTTGAACCTCAGGGGTCTCTCAAGACCCGGTTGAAAGGGAATGACGTATTATTATTATTATTGTAGAATTATTATATTACTATATTATTATTATTACTTTATAATTATATAATATTTATATTACTGCATTATTATTACTTTATTATTATTGCCGTAGTATTGTATATTATAATATATTATTCTCTTACAATCTTAATATCATATTACTATTCATTATCTTTGTAGTTATTATATTACTATTATTATTACTATTTATTACTATTATATTTTATTGTTTTGTAATTGATCTCTAAAGCAGTGGGTGGGGTGAAAGGCATGCCGGTAACTCTCCCTTCCTTTGCCAGTGACCCCGAGGGTCTCCTTTCTGGGACGGAGAACGGGGGGCCCTTGAAGGAAGAGGAGGGTCTTCCGGCTGAAGGTGAGTTTGCAATAGGGGGGTGTGACAACCCCTTGTTGACCGGCCTCAGACTGGACAATCTTTCTATATCCAAACTGCTGACCCTCAATGCAAGGGGACCTCGAAGTTACTTCAGCAACTTCCGTCTTATGGCAGGGTAGACTATCTTCCCCATTAACCATTGAACTGCAGAGATTTTAAATTTCTCAGTATCCACTTGACCACGCTGCCACCATTTATCTGTCCGACCACTGACCTTGAGGGCCACCACCAATAAAAGAATTAGGAGAGGTGTTTTTCTTTTAAGATGCAAACAATTTATTATGACACAAATGGGTACAAATCTTGGTTGGTTTTATACTTCCTTAGAGGCACAAACTTATTCTGTTACACAAAACACAATGGGGATATATTATAGGGTTTCCACTAAACCTCTATAAACCCCTGGACTCTTCCAACTTTAACTAGGGTCTCTACACCCATAAAACTGGACTGCTCTCTTGCAGACCTTAAGACCAACTAAAATACTGAACTGTTCTCTTACAGTCCTCAGGACCAACTAACTCAAAACAGAACTCCTCCCCCTCTCTTGTGGCAGTTGGCTTCCAACCGCTCTTTACCAACTGTAAAATTCAAACCTTGAACATTCTAAAAGCCTCTAGCCCTGGTTGCCATGGCGACAGCTCTTCAAAGCTTCTGCCAAGCCTCCCTTCTGTTTCACCCACAGCAACAATCCATAGAATATTCCCCCGAACTACACAAAACAACATACATTTAACATATGTCACACAACATTTACACACAAATAATCGACATCATTACAGGGGGTCCATGGGGGGGACGACTTTGAAGGGCCCAGGGAGTGACGTGCTTCCCCTTCTTCTTCCTCTACCCAGAGAGAGACAAAGACGGGGCAGAAGGGACCGAGTTCGAGGAGCGCGGCCCTGTCGTCGTCATCGGCCGCAAGCGGCAGCTGGGCAAAGCCATGGAGGAGTTCCTGGCCGACATCCTCACCCTCTACAAGCCTCGGCCGGCCGGTCAAGCCACTCTGGCCAGTGCCGCACAGGAGAGAGGTCAGTCAGTGGGGCCCCCGGAGGGCATCCAGCCTGACCCCCTCGTTCTGCCATAACGGGCGCAGGCACCATCCCGTCCATTTGATGGCCATCCAGTCCGACCTCATTCTTCCAGGCGGGAGTGCACCACCCAATCCCTCCCGACAGAGGCTCCGCCTGCCCTTTCTCCTCCATCTCACGCCACCCTTGCTTCCATTCCCAGTCTCGGCCTTGAAGCGGCTGCTTCAGATCCCAGAGGAGGAGGGCGAGGGGGCGTTTCCTGCGGATGCAAACCACGGGCCCCCCGAAAACGGCGCCCCCCACAAAGGAGGAGGAGAAGAGGAGTGGGAGGGGGCGCTCCCCGCGGAGGCGGAAGGCGGCCGGAGGACGAGGCCTCCAGGTGAGAGGCGGGAGTCCGGCGTAAGGACTGAACCCGCAGGAAGAAATAACAAATAATAATAATAATAAATAATAAATAATAATAATTAATATATAATATAATAAATAATAATATATAATAATATATAATATAATAAATAATAATAATATATAATAAATAATAAATAATAATAATAAATAATATATAATAATAATATATAATTCCTTCTGCAGGAGGGATGCAGGATCCGCCTTGGGGCCCCGAAGCCCCCGAGAAGAAGGAGGGCCCACCCTCCCCGATGGTCCTCTCCCGACAACAGTCCGACGGCCTCAAGCACCACCTGCGGCTCCTGGAAGACGCCGTCTTGGGACTCAAGGTGAGGAGGCCACGCTGAAGAGCGATGCCGCTGCAGCAGAAAAGGCCAATGCGATGGTTATGCTCAGCTTTCCTCCACCTGGACCCGAGGAGCCTAGTGTCCAGCTGGAGGAAAGTAATGTATAGCCACGGCTTCACCATAGAAGGATATAGGACAGAACATGAGCCAAGAGTGTGACGACGCAACAGAACAGCCCAATATGATTATTCAAGGTTGCATTAAGGGGAGTCCGTTGTCTGAGTGGGGAGAAGTAAGTCAGCCATGGCTTAGCAATAGTAATAATAATAATAATAGCCAATGCAATTCTAGGTTGCATTAAGGGGAGTCCATTGTCTGAATAAGGAGAAGTAAGTCAGCCATGGCTTAGCCATAATAATAATTATAATAATAGCCAATGCAGCCATGGTTTAGTCCGTTGCAATAGTAATAGCCATAATAATAATAATAGCCAATGCAATGCAATTCTAGGTTGCATTAAGGGGAGTCCGTTGTCTGGATGGGGGGAAGTAAGTCAGCCATGGCTTAGCAATAATAATAATAATAATAATAATAATAATAGCCAAAGCAATTCTAGGTTGCATTAAGGGGAGTCCGTTGTCTGAACAAGGAGAAGTATGTCAGCCATGGCTTAGCCATAATAATAATTATAATAATAATAGCCAATGCAATTCTAGGTTGCATTAAGGGGAGTCCGTTGTCTGAATGGGGGGGGGGAGTAAGTCAACCATAGCTTAGTGATAATAATAATAAACTATTATGTTATTATAATTATATTGTTATATATTATACTAGCTGTACCCGGCACGCGTTGCTGTGCCCTATTTAGGAGATGCGAGAAAGTCTGAGTATGTAAGGGTTGGAATTGATGTGACTTATGGTCTTGGTGGGGTCATGGCTGTGTCGTTGTGGGTTGTTCTGGTGGGTGGGATGTTGAAGTCCCGTGGACTTGTCGGTGTGTGGTGTTGCTGGCGTTCTGCAGAGCTTGTGGATGTACAATGTTTTTCGTCTTTCCGTCTGCTGTGTTGATGTAGAGGTTGATGCTTGTGTGGGTGGGGTACTTTGGAAGTGAGTGGAGGTACTTGAAATCCCATCATCCATAGCGTGCCCTCCTCTAAACTGCAGTTGGATGGAGTGTGGGTCATGGGGGCACTGTGTGCCAAGTTGGGTCTTTATCGGTCTTGGTTCTGGGCCACAGTGGTCTGTGGGGAATGAAGGGTTTGAAAGTACTACAAATCCCATAATCCATGGAGGTACATCAAATCCCATCATCCATGGTCCACCCTCCTCCAAACTGCAGTAGAATGTAGCATGGGTCATAGGGGCTCTGTGTGCCAAGGTAGGCTACTGTCAATTCAGGCCATATACAATGTCCCATGAGCTGAGGGCTAGTCAGGAAATTCAAGTTAATGAAGCCTTACTGTCAATTCAGGCCATATACAATGTCCCATGAGCTGAGTCCGAGTCGGGAAAATCAAGTTAATGAAGCCTTACTGTCAATTCAGAGCTTAAACAGCATCCCATTGAGTGAGGCCTAGTCAGGGAAATCAAGTTAATGAAGCCTTACTGTCAATTCAGAGCTTAAACAGCTTCCCATGAAGTGAGGCCTAGTCAGGGAAATCAAGTTAATGAAGCCTTACTGTCAGTTTTGGGCGTGGTTTGTTATTTGTAGGGGTTTAAATTGTCTGTGGGAAGTGAATTGGGTGTTTGTGTTGGCGACTGCCTCAGGCCTTTGCCTTCTCCTCCTCTGACAGTTTATTATGGGTCAGAATGTTCATGTTGGCTGGCCAATAGAGGCGTTATGCAAATGCTCCCTCACTGGCAACCAATCATGTTGTCAGAATGTAGAGGCCGGGAGATTCGTTGGCGGCCGCGGAGGATGCTGGGAAATGTAGGTTTTTTTGTATTGTTGTTTTGGGGGCCTTCTAGGTTTTGGGGGGGAAAGTTTTTTTTGCTAAAAACCTTCCTTGCCTGAGGCCTATTTATGTTGCCAAGTTTGGTGTCTCTGCCTTGTAAGGTTTCTCTGCCTAGGATGGTCGATTCCACCTGAGCCAAGCGGGTGATGCAGCAGCAGAAAAGGCCAATGTGATCTATTTCCGTCCTTGTCTGTGTTTCTCAGGAGGTGGAAGCGGACTATTGGCGCCTGCAGCAGCTGATGGGGAAGCTGACCTCGTCTTCTTCCTCGTCCTCTTCCTCTTTGCCTTCGCAGCCACTCTCTTTCACTTGAACAGGAAGCCGGGAGAAGGTAAGGAAGGGAAGGCGCTGCAGTGGAAAAGGCCAATGCGATCCCATGCGGCGTCCATAGGAGCCTCCTCTTGGGTCAGGCCTCCTCACCTGGGATAATAGGGCCAGACTGGATGGCCTTTGGAGGTTGACCCTTCCCAACTCCGGGATTCTGAGGAAGTGTTTGAACTGAGGCTGGATGGCCATCTGCCGGGAGGAATCGGATTGTGTATTCCCTTATAGGAGAAGACAGTTGGTCTGGGTGGCCTTTGGAGGTCCCTCTCCAACTCTTGATAAGAAATATAGTAAATAATAAAGGGGACTCATCAAGTAAAATAAAAGTTTGGATGGCCATCTGTCAGGAAAGATCGGATGGTGCCTTCTTCAGTAACAGAAGGGGGTTGGACTGAATGGCCTTTGGGGGGTCCCTTCCAACTTATAACTCTGTAATATAATGTAATGTAATATAATATGAAAGTCTACAGTTTGAATGGCCATCTGTCGGGAGGGATTTAATTGTGTCTTTCAGGTTGACATGAATAGGGCTAGACTGGGTGGCCTTTGGGGGCCCCTTCCAACTCAAACTGTAAAGTCTACAGTTATATAATATATTATAATATATTATGGGAGACTCGTTAAGTAAGGTCTACACTTTGAATGGCCATCCGTTGGGAGGGATTTAATTGTGTCTTTCTGGGTGACATGAATAGGGCTAGACTGGATGGCCTTTGGGGGCCGCTTCCAACTCAAACTGTAGACTTTACTTAATAAGTCTCCCATAATATATTATAATACATTATATAATTATGTTATAATATATTTTAATATATTATAATATAATTATATAATCTATTATATAAATGGGTTCACGTCATGTGATGTATACCTCAAACAAAGAAACCATACAACGCAGAAACACAATACTTGCCAACAGAAATAGGCCTCAAGCAAGGTACGTTTGTAGCAAAGAAACTCCCCCTAAAACCTAAAAGGCCCCCAAAACAACGAATAAATTAAAACTACATTTACCAGCATCCTCCGGGGCAGCCAAAGACTCACCCAGCCTCTACATTCTGAACAACATGATTGGCTGCCAATAAGGGCGGATTTGCATAACTGCTGCACTGGCCAGCCAACATGAAAATTCGATCCATAATAAACTGCCAAAACAGAATAAGGAAAAGGCCTGAGCCAATCCCCAACACAAACACCCAAATCACTTCCAACGAAAAATTTACACCCAAAAAATCACAGACCACGCCCAAAATTGACAGTAAGGCTTCATTAACTTGATTTCCCTAACTAGCCCTCACTTACTGGGAAGCTGTTTACGCTCTAAATTGACAGTAAGGCTTCATTAACTTGATTTCCCTAACTAGCCCTCACTTACTGGGAAGCTGTTTACGCTCTGAATTGACAGTAAGACTTCATTAACTTGATTTCCCTAACTAGCCCTCACTTACTGGGAAGCTGTTTACGCTCTGAATTGACAGTAAGACTTCATTAACTTGATTTCCTAACTAGCCCTCACTTACTGGGAAGCTGTTTACGCTCTGAATTGACAGTAAGACTTCATTAACTTGATTTCCCTAACTAGCCCTCACTTACTGGGAAGCTGTTTACGCTCTGAATTGACAGTAAGACTTCATTAACTTGATTTCCCTAACTAGCCCTCACTTACTGGGAAGCTGTTTACGCTCTGAATTGACAGTAAGGCTTCATTAACTGAGTTTTTTACTAGCCCTCACTTACTGGGAAGCTGTTTACGCTCTGAATTGACAGTAAGGCTTCATTAACTTGATTTCCCTAACTAGCCCTCACTTACTGGGAAGCTGTTTACGCTCTGAATTGACAGTAAGGCTTCATTAACTTGATTTCCCTAACTAGCCCTCACTTACTGGGAAGCTGTTTCACTTACTGGGAAGCTCTAAATTGACAGTACTGGGGCTTCTAAATTGACAGTGATTCTCCCGACTAGGCCTCAGCTCATTGGACATTGTGTATGGCCTGAATTGACAGTAAGACTTCATTAACTTGATTCTCCTGACTAGTCTCAGCTCATTGGACATTGTGTATGGCCTGAATTGACAGTAAGGCTTCATTAACTTGCTGTTCCTAACTAGGCCTCAGCTCATGGGACATTGTGTATGGCCTGAATTTACAGTAACCTACCTTGGCACACAGAGCCCCGACCATGCATGATGGGACTTGAAGTACCACCATGGAAAATGGGATTTGTAGTACTTCAAAATCCATCATTCCCCACAGACCACTGTGGCCCAGAACCAAGACCAATAAAGACCCAACTTGGCACACCATGCCCCCCATGACCCACACTCCATCCAACTGCAGTTTAGAGGAGGGCACACCGTGGATGATTGGACTTTCTCGCATTTCCTAAAAAGGGCACAGCAACGCGTGCCGGGTACAGCTAGTATATTATAATATATTACGGGAGACTCATTAAGTAAAGTCTACAGTTTGAATGGCCATCCGTTGGTAGGAATTTAATTGTGTCTTTCTGGTTGATATGAATTCAAACTGTAGACTTTACTTAACGAGTCTCCCATAATATATTATAATATATTATTATATAATATATTATAATATATTTTAATATATTATGGGAAACTTATTAAGTAAGGTCTACACTTTGAATGGCCATCCGTTGGGAGGGATTTAATTGTGTATTTCTGGTTGACATGAGTAGGGCTAGACTGGATGGCCTTTGGGGGCCCCTTCCAACTCAAAGCCATTCAAACTGTAGACTTTACTTAATGAGTCTCCCATAATATATTATAATATATTATATATATTATGGGAGACTCATTAAGTAAGGTCTACAGTTTGAGTGGCCATCTGTTGGGAGGGTTTTGATTGTGCCTTCTTGCTTGACATGAATAGAGCTGGATTGGATAGCCTTTGTGGAGACCCGTCCCACCCTATAATTCTATGATAAGGGAAACTCATTATGTAAAGTCTATAGTTTGGATGGCCATCTGTCAGGAAGTATCGGATGGGGCCTTCCTCAATAACAGAATGGGTTTGGATTGGATGGCCTTGAGTCCCAACTCTATAATTCTACGATAAGGGAAACTCTTAAAAGCCACCTTTTGTGTGTATGCCCATCTGTTGGGAGGGATTGGGTGGTGCCTTGACCCGAATGGGGCTGGGCTGGATGCCCTCTGGGGGCCCCTCCTCTCACGCTCCCTTTCCCTCTTCTATTTCAGGGCCGCCCTGGAAGGAAAGACCCTTCTTGGCTCTGCCGGCAAGGGATGGTCTTGCATAGGAGACTCGCAATACAGGGATCAATTCGCTAGCGGGGGGGGTTCAGAGCTATATATTTATATACATTTACGTATACATTATATATATATATACTGCCTGAAGAGGAAAATATTTGGAACTGGAGGTGCCTCCTTGTGTTTGGGGCCAAGCCTTCGAGAGAGGACAAAGATGCAAATTGCTTGGCTTCAAGGGTCGGTGGGCCGGTCAGTTTTGGGCAAAGGGCAAAGGCCAAGAGGTCAGCACTGACCCTTCCCCCCAAAGGGTCCACTCTCAGGTTGGGGGTCCCTTCTTTTAATGAATGCCCTTCTATGCCGAGAGAAGCACAAGGAAACCCCTTCGGCAACTATCGTGGCCATGGATGCGGAGCTCCCTCCCTCACCCCCAGTCCCTTTGCATTCTTTTCCTATAGGGTTCCAAGGATATGATATACATATAGGTGTGTGTGTGTATATAAATATATGGTGAGAGGAGCACAATAATTGCAGTGATTTTTAGCACAAATAGAAATCGGTCCTTCACTCCTAAAACTCCTGGAACCTTTGTCCCTATGGAGCTCCATATACATACATATATATATATATATATTCATATCCATATCCATACATACATATCCATGTGTGTGTGTATATGTGTGTACACACACACGTATGGATATGAATATATATGGATATGGATATATATGGATATATGGAGCTACACACACGTATATATATAGGGATATGGATATATGGAGCTCCATATACATACATATATATATTCATATCCATATCCATACATACATATCCATGTGTGTGTGTGTATATGTGTGTACACACGCACATATGGATATGAATATATATGGATATTAATATATATGGATATATGGAGCTACACACACGTATATATATAGGGATATGGATATATGGAGCTCCATATATCCATATATGTATACACACACATATACACAAACACATGGATATGTATGAATGTGTGTCTATGTATATGTATGAATGTGTGTGTGTACATATGTATGTGTGTGTGTGTGTGGGTGTATATATATATATATATATATACACACACACACACACACATATACATACACACACACACATATTCATACATATCCATGTGTGTTTGTGTATATGTGTGTACATATATATGGATATATGGAGCTCCATATATCCATATCCCTATATATATATGTGTGTGTGTATATATATATATACACACACACATTTATATCCATACAAACATATCCATGTGTGTCTGTATGTTTGTGTGTATACATATATGAGAATATATATATATATATGGACATATGGAGCTCCATACATACATATCCATGTACACACACACATACAGACCCAAAATCCGCCCATTTATGGCCACTTTGCAGCTCCTTCTTGGTCCTGCAGTTGCACCCAATGGCCAGCAGATGGAGCCCTAAGCATTGCCAATGCATCCTTTTTATACTATACTAGCATGGGAGGGATTAGGGTCTTTGCAGTAGTTTTTGTATGGAGGGGGATACACCTTATGTCCCCTTTTGTCCGAAGTGTTTTCCCTGCCCCCCCCCCAATAGAACCTGAGGATGCTTCGTGTTAACTGGGCTGCCACTCCCAGCATCCCTTGCATCCACTGGGGACAATGGGAGGTGCAGTTCAACAAACATCTTCGTGGACCACTTGTCATGGGAGTGACGTTGTATTCTTGCACTACAGTGCCCACCATCCCTGACCATTCTGATCTGGGAATGATGGGCTCCAGAAAGTCCCCGCACCTTCATTCCTAGCTAGGGATGATGGTATGTGGACTATTGACGCCTATATGCTAGACTAGAATTCCTATCATCCACGGCCATTGGGGGTAATGGGATCTGGAGTCCAGAAATGTATGTCTTTGTACTACAATTCCCATAATCCCCTTCCATTTCTAAATGGGGATTATGGGATCTGTTGTCCAGAAGCATATGCCCTTGTACTACAATTTCCATCATCCCCTGCTATTGCTAGTTGGAGGCGATGCGATCTGGAGTCCAGAAGCCTACTATATCCGTGTACTACAATTCCCATCATCCCATTCCATTTCATCCCATCCTACAATTTCCATCACCCCTGCCATTGCTCATTGGAGGTGATGGGATCTGTAGTCCAGAACCCTACTATATCCGTGGACTACAATTCCCATCATCCCATCCCATTTCTAATTGGGGATTATGGGATATGTAGTCCAGAAGCATATGTCCTTGTACTACAATTTCCATCACCCCCTGCCATTGCTCGTTGGAGGTGATGGGATCTGTAGTCCAGAACCCTACTATATCCGTGGACTACAATTCCCACAATCCCCGACCATTGCCTATGTTCTTGGCCTACAATTTCCCTTCGCATATCTTATTCTCTTTCCCCTTAAAAAGTGCCTTTTTGTAATATTTTTGTTGTCGAAGAGACGCTCGTATTTGTAAGGAAATTTGTAAGGAACGCTGGGATATTTTATATACATTACCTATAAATATTATATATACATATATACATATACATATAAACACATGCATATATGAATATAAAGGGAGTGTGGCATTGATGCCGCCGGCTGGAACTTTAGAACTAAGCGCTTTTTAATTTAGGTGTGTGTGTGTATGTATATATACATATATATTACACATATATACACACACACACATATATATATATGTTTGTTTTCCTTTCGTTCTGTGTATTTGCTATGTAAAGGGAACATTGAAGTTGTATATTCCGAAATGGAAAGACCCTTGCCTTGCCTTTTGCCAGTATTATGCATATATATATATATACACACACACACATATATATATACATATATACATATGTGTGTGTGTGTATATATATATAATAAATATCTCACCATCTCTCCCTCATCCAAGACTGTTCTTTTTTAAAGCAGCACTTAATTATTATATTATATATATATTATATTATTATATATTGTGTGATTCCAATAATAATAATAATAATGAGCATAATAATAATTCCGAATTAAGCAATACTGCCATTCCTATTTGTTTATATACTTTCCAGATGTGTTTCAAAACTCATCCAGATGTTTTGGGGTTGTTTTTTTTTGAACTCCCTATCCCCTATTCCCATTAAGGATGATGGGATCTGTAGTCCGACATCTCTGGGCTTTCTCGAGATCGCGGTCACTTCGGATTAGTTTTTAGTTACCGTTTCCTCCAAAATGCCAAAGATACGTTGCGTTTTGTGTCCATCTCTCCAATGGGTTTGCATACATACAAAGTCAATACTTGATAAAAAACTTAATAGAGGCTTTACGTTGTTGTTGTTGTTGTTGCTGTTGTTGTAATCTTGCAAAATGCGCACAATTCTGCCATTCACTTGAGTTCTTCTTTGGTGCTAAACGTTGCAGGGAAATCACTTCCAGACAAGAGCTACGCTGCATTATATGGTCAGTTATATGGTCACTGACCATTATATGGTCAGTGTAGACCAGGTGTGGGCAAGCCGTGGCCCTGCAGGTGTTTTGGACTGCAACTCCCACCATTCCTAACGGCCTCGGACCCTTTCCTTTTCCCACTCAGCCGCTTAAGCGCAAAGGGCCCGAGGCTGTTAGGAATGGTGGGAGTTGCAGTCCAAAACACCTGCAGGGCCACAGTTTGCCCACGCCTGTTGTCGACTCATCTATATGGGTCTACACAGACTATTTAATGCACTTTAATGCAGTTATAATGCAATGAAGATCCATCCTTTTCTTTGGGGTTCCTTCTCCTTTGCTTTTGAGGTTTTCCTATCACTTTATGCAAATACTCCCTCAGTGGCAGCCAATCCCCTCTGTCTGGTGCCTTAGAATGTTGGAGTTCTGAGGCTGGCCAATCAGAGTCCTTTATGCAAATAATCCCACAGTGGCAACCAATTGTAACGCTGCCACATATTCCTCCGCACCTCCCACCCTCCGCAAACACTGACTTTTATTATATACATAGATAGATTGAAATTTTTTTTGCAATTCCGAATTGGTCTAATGCAAACGCATTGCACTCTCTCCATTGCAAACTGGGTCTACTGCACCAAATGCACCGTTTCTTACTCTGTTTATATATTGCATATTTTGCGATTCCAAATTAGTCTAATGCAAACTTGCAAAAACCTTTTCCTGTTGCAAACTGGGTCTAAAATAGCCGCCTTGTGCAATGCTGGCTCACGATGCACCCAATGCGCTGTTTCTTGCTCTGTCTATATTGTATATTTTGCAATTACATGTTGTCCTAATGCAAACCTGTTGCGCTCTCTCCATTGGAAACTGGGCACGTAATAATTGGTTGTAATAGTAGCCTTTGGCTGCACAAAATGCACCATTTCCAGTTCAGTTTATATTCCATTTTAATTTTTTTGCAAATCCATTGTGGTGTAATGCAAAAATCTGGGTATTTTCTCCATTGTAGTCTTGTAATTAAGTGGCTCAGGTGGCACAAAATGCATTATTTCTAATTTGGTTTACAATGCTTTTTTCTTTTTTCTTTTTGCAATTCCATATTGGTCTCCTGCAAAATCTGAATGCTTTTCTCTATTGCAAACTTTTATTAAGTGGCCCAGGTTGCACAAAAATGCAAATTCTTCAGTTTATATTGCATTTTATTTTAAATTTTTTGCAATTCTGTATTGGTCTTATGCAAAATCTGGGTCTTTCCTTTGCAAACTTAATACTGGCTCAGGTTACACAAAATACAAGTTCGGTTTATATTGTATTTTAACTTCTTTTTTTGCAATTCTGTATTGGTCCAATGCAAATCTGGGTCTTTCTCTTCATTTTATAGACTTATGCCATGAATTGAGCCATAATTGGAAGTCCTGAAGGGGAGTATCATGGCGAAGGACGAAGAAGCAGTCGTCTATGTATCTCCGGTAATGTTTAATGTACATGTTCATGGAGATCTGAGACTGGGATTGAATATACGATTCTTCAAAGGAGGCCATGAAAAGATTGGCAATGGAAGGTGCCAGGGGGGATCCCATAGCCACACCCTTTACTTGGAGGTAGAAGTCACTTTCGAATCTGAAATAGTTGTAGTCCAAGAGGGTATCAAGAAGATCTAGTAAAAAGTGGACCAGAGGGGTGGTATTGGATGTAGTTTTGTGAAATACTCCTTCAAGTATGGATCTAGCCTCTATAGTGGGGATTTGAGTATATAAAGTGGATACGTCTGCAGTCGCTAGAAGATCCTGCGAGTCAATAGTAATCCGTTCTATTTTGTGGATAAAGTCAGACGTATCCCTTTAAAAAGATGGAATTTGTTGCACCACAGGCTGGAGAATGGTATCTAAAAATATTGCTAGGGGCTCCAAGAGGCTGGATGAGGCAGACACAATGGGTCTTCCAGGAGGAGAGGTAAGGGATTTATGAATTTTGGGAAGGATGTATATGAAGGGGGTTCTGGGAAAAGAGGTGTATAAGAATTTAGCAAGGTTTTGATCTATGTATTCGAGATCCTCTCCTTCTTGAATGATGTTAAAGACTGTGTTGGCAAATCTGGAGGTGGGGTCCCCAAGACGTTTTTTGTAATATTATTTATTATTATTATTTATTTCGATTTGATAAACCGCCCTTCCCGAGGCTCAGGGCGGTTTACAACATATAAAAACAGCATATAAAAACATGGTTAAAAACACATAAAATTACATCTTAAAACAGTCACATAAATTCATAGCCAGACTAAGCTGGTACATGGAGAATATTCAGTATTTTGAAGTTGTCTTTGGACTTCTTCAATATATTTAGAGCAATCCATGCAGACCAAGGCCCCGCCCTTGTCAGCTGGTTTGAAAATCAGATCTGGGTAGTTACCCAGTCGTTTTAAGATGTTAAGATCTGACTTGGAGAGATTCTTATGTTTATGTTCTGATTGATGGTTGAGGGCCTGAACTTCTTTTAAGACAACATGTTCAAAGGCCCTGATGTCACAAGAGATCTGGGTGGGGCGTGAATTTGCTCTTTACGTATAGTCTAGGGTTGGATGTAGAAGACATATTAGTGGCTGGACTATTGGAAAAGTGTTCCTTGAGTCTTATGGATCTGAAAAGATGACATCCAATACCACCCCTCCGGTCCACTTTTTACTAGATCTTATTGATACCATCTTGGACTACAACTATTTCAGATTCGAAAGTGACTTCTACCTCCAAGTAAAGGGTGTGGCTATGGGATCCACCCTGGCACCTTCCATTGCCAATCTATTCATGGCCTCCTTAGAAGAATCGTATATTCAATCCCAGTCTCAGATCTCCATGAACATGTACATTAAACATTACTGGAGATACATAGATGACTGCTTCTTCATCCTTCGCCACGATACTCCCCTTCAGGACTTCCAATTATGGCTCAATTCATGGCATGAGTCTATAAAATTTACCATAGAATTTAACAACACAGAAGTGAATCTTTCTCTTTATTGCAAACTTTCTTTTTGTGTGGTTCTGTTTGCACAAAATCCATTGTTTCTAGTTCAGCTTATATTGCATTTTTTGCAATTTTTATTGGTCTTATGCAAAATCTGGGTCTTTCCTTCTCTGTTGCAAACTTTTAAATGGCTCAGGTTGCACAAAATGCATCATTTCTAGTGTGGTCTTGCAATTCCGTATATTGGTGTCTAATGCAAACCTTTGGAGGACTATTTTTGCAAATTGGAGTCAACTTCAATTTCTTCTCCAAAGGGAAAACTAATCCAAACCGCATCTTGAGGGGCGTTTCTGTCCGTCGTCAGAACTAGCTTTGCTCCCGTGTGTATTTCAAATGTGTATTTTGGACGCCTGCATGTGATTCTCCTCCTTCTTGGTGGGTTTTCGATGAACAGACATTGGGATTTTGGAGAAAGAAGTCCATGGGTTTCTTGGTCGGTGGTGTTTCTTTAAAAAGGGAAGAAAGGAGCAGAAAATGGGGATGAAGAGAAGAAATGGTTCCTTTGGGATCAATATTTGTGGGTTGAGGCCTTGAAAGTTCGGTGCAAGTTGCAAAAGAGATGCGAAAGGAATGTGGAAGGAAGGAAGGAGGAAGGAAGAAAAAGGAAGACGGAACCAAAGAGATCGCCTTGTAAACAATGCCAAATTAAAACCTGTATCATTCTCAACTGCTGTTTTGGTTATTGCATTATTCTCGGTTATTACATTATTCTCGATTATTGCATTATTATCGATTATTGCAATATTATCGGTTATTGCATTATTATCGGTTATTGCAATATTATCGGTTATTGCATTATTATTGGTTATTGCATTATTGTCTATTGCATTATTATCGATTATAGCATTATTATCTATTATTGCAATATTATCTATTATTGCAATATTATCGGTTCTTGCATTATCGGTTATTGCATTATTATCGATTATTGCATTATTATCGGTTATTGCAATATTATCGGTTATTGCAATATTATCGGTTATTGCATTATTATTGGTTATTGCATTATTATCTATTGCATTATTATCTATTATTGCATTATTATCTATTATTGCATTATTATCTATTATTGCAATATTATCTATTATTGCAATATTATCGGTTCTTGCATTATTGGTTATTGCATTATTATCGATTATTGCATTATTATCGATTATCGCATTATTATCGATTATTGCATTATTATCAATTATTGCAATATTATCGGTTATTGCATTATTATCAGTTATTGCATTATCATCGGTTATTGCATTATTATCGGTTATTGCATTATTATCGGTTATTGCATTCTTGCTTTTCCGATTCCAAAAACAGGGGCCTTGCAAAAGGAGAGCCCGTCCATCCAGATCTGGAAATGAAATAACACTTGTGACTGCAAATCCAGGTTGGGAAGTTTGCCTTCTGACTATTCTTTGATGGCAGAGAGCGGGGTTTGGATGGTCTTTGGGGGTCCCTTCCCTTTCCATAGCCCCGTTTCTCAATCAACCTTCTATTGTCTGTGGGATTGGATGAGCGTCTGCAAGGAGGGCTTCAGTTGTGTCGTTCTTGCCTGGCAGAATGGGGATGGACTGGATGATCTTTGAAGGTCCCTTCGAACTCTCTCTTTCAGAGGCTGGGTGGTCATCTCTCAGGAGGGATCAGGTGGTGCCTTCCTGCTTGACATGAATAGGAATGGACTGGATGGCCTTTGGGGGTCCCTTCCAACTCTAGGATTCTGTCTATCTATCTTATGGGGTTGGGCTGGATGGCCTTTGGGGTCCCTTCTAGGATTCTATATCTACCATCTATATATCTTTTATGATTGGACTGGATAGCCTTTGAGGGTCTCTTATTCTAGGGCGCTATCTATCGAACAGGGTTGGGCTGGATGGCCTTTGGGGTTGCCTTCCAACTCTAGGATTCTACCTATCTACCTATCTTAAAGGATTGGACTGGATGGCCTTTGGGGGTCCCTTCTAATTCTAGGATTCTGTCTATTTTATTTAGCTATGTATCTTATAAGCTTGGGCTGGACGGTCTTTGGAGGTCCCTTCTAACTAGGAGGCTATCTACCTACCTTATAGGGTTGGACTAGATGACCTTTGGGGACTCCTTTAACAGTAGAATCCTATCTACCTTATAGGGTTGGACTAGGTGGCCTTTGGGGTTCCCTTCTGACTCTAGGATTCGATCTGTCTATCTCTATCCATCTAACTAAGTTATAGGGTTGGACTAGATGGCCTTTGGAGGTCTAGGATTGCATCTATCTATCTACCTTATAGGGTTGGACTAGATGGCCTTTGGGGGGTCCCTAACTCTAGGATTCCATCTAGCTAGCTATGTGTCGTACACAGTTGGACTGGATAGCCTTTAGGGTCCCTTCTAACACCTCATTGGACTGGATGGTCTTCAGAGGTCCCTTCCAACTGTAGGATGCTAGCTATCTACTTTATAGGGTTGGGCTAGTTGACCTTTAACAGTATGTTATAGGGTTGGACTAGATGGCCTTTGGGGACCACTTTAAGAGTAGGATCCTATCTATGTTATAGGGTTGGACTAGATGGCCTTTGGGGTTCCCTACTGAATAGGATTCTATCTATCTTATACATTTGGACTAGATGGCCTTTGGGGGTCCCTTCTAACTCTAGGATTCCATTTATCTTTCTATCTATCTACCTTATAGGGTTGGACTAGTTGACCTTTGGGGACCCCCTTTAACAGTAGAGTCCTATCTTATAGGGTTGGACTAGATGGCCTTGGTGGTTTCCTTCTGACTCTAGGATTCGATCTGTCTATATCTAACTAACTTATAGGGTTGGACTGGATGGCCTTTGGGGGTCCCTTCTAACTCTAGGATTCTATCTATATCTCTCTACCTTATAGGGTTGGACTAGATGACCTTGGGGGACCCTTGTAACACTAGGATTCTATATCATAGGGTTGGACTAGATGGCCTTTGGGGGTCCCTTCTAACTCTAGGATTCCATCTAGCTATCTGTCATACACAGTTGGACTGGATGGCCTTTAGGGTTCCTTCCAACACCAGGATTCTGTCAATCATTGGGCTGGATGGTCTGGAAGTCCCTTCTAACTGTAGGATGCTATCTATCTACCTTACAGGGTTGGACCTGATGACCTTGGGGGTTCCCTTCTAAATCTAGGATTCTATCTGTCTGTCTGTCTCTAACTAACTAACTTACAGGGTTAGACTAGGTGGCCTTTGGTGGTCCCTTCTAACTCTAGGATTTTACGTAACTAATAGGGTTGGACTAGATGACCTTGTGGGCCCCTTTTAACACTAGGATCCTATCTATGTTATAGGGTTGGACGAGGTGGCCTTTGGGAGGGGGGCCCCTTCTAACTCTAGGATTCTATCTAACTTATAGGGTTGGACTAGGTGGCCTTTGGAGTTCTCTTCTAACTCTAGGATTTGATCTGTCTATATCTAACTATCTAACTTATGGGGTTGGACTAGTTAGCCTTTGGGGACCCCCTTTAACAGTAGGATCCAATCTATCTCATAGGGTTGGACTAGATGGCCTTTGGGGGTCCCTTCTAACTCTAGGATTCCATCTAGCTATCTGTCATACACAGTTGGGCTGGATGGCTTTTAGGGTTCCTTCCAACACCAGGATTCTATCTATATCTCTCTACCTTATAGGGTTGGACTAGATGGCCTTTGGGGACCCCCTTTAACAGTAGAGTCCTATCTGTCTTATGGGGTTGGACTAGATGGCCTTGGGGGTTCCCTTCTGACTCTAGGATTTAATCTGTCTAGATCTAACTTATAGGGTTGGACTAGATGGCCTTTGGGGTTCCCTTCTGACTCTAGGATTCGATCTGTCTAGCTCTATCTAACTAACTTATAGGGTTGGACTAGATGGCCTTTGGGGACCCCCTTTAACAGTAGAGTCCTATCTGTCTTATGGGGTTGGACTAGATGGCCTTGGGGGTTCCCCTCTGACTCTAGGATTTGATCTGTCTATATCTAACTAACTAACTTATAGGGTTGGACTAGATGGCCTTTGGGGTTCCCTTCTGACTCTAGGATTCGATCTGTCTATATCTAACTAACTAACTTATAGGGTTGGACTAGATGGCCTTTGGGAACCCCCTTTAACAGTAGAGTCCTATCTTATAGGGTTGGACTAGATGGCCTTGGGGGTTCCCTTCTGACTCTAGGATTCGATCTGTCTAGCTCTATCTAACTAACTTATAGGGTTGGACTAGATGGCCTTTGGGGGATCCCTTCCAACTATCTATAGAAATCCTATCTATGACAATGAATTGTTGGGTAAATGTGGCATTATTATTATTATTATTATTGGACTGAATTGGGATAAAGGAGTTATAGAGCTATTTGCAAGCGCCTCATAGGACAGAATAGGAATGAACGGGAAAAGCCAAGACTTCCAAGTGTAGGGTGCATCTACACTGTAGAATTAACCCAGTTTGAGACCACTTGTGTCAATGCTTGGGAGAGTTGACGGAAGAGACCCCAAACCATCCCATGTAAGCGGGTGTTGCTCCTTTTCCCCATCCGTATCCAGAATGTTTACCTCAATGTTTACCAATCCGGATGTCCAGTCCAGGCGCGCGCATCTTATTTGCATAGATAATCAATTGGACCCCAAGGACGAATAGATAATTTTATTGCTTTAACGAGGCCGGCCGGATCGCGAAAACCCGCCGGACATAATTTTCTCTTTTTTTTTCCAATTTCTTTCTTGTGTTTCTTTACACTCCATAAATCCGTAACAATATTTACAAAACAACAACAACAATAATAATTAATAATAATGACGTGATTACTCTTCAATGTCCAAAGGAAGGAACCCAAGGTTTCCATTGATCAAACACACAAAGGACAGCTTATTTTTTGTTGTTGTTGTGAAAACACAAGAGACACAAAGCACAAAAAAAGGGCGGAAATTGGGGCGGGATGGGGGTCGATTCAATACAGAAGGAGGAGAAAGAGGGGCCACGCCAGAAAAGGACACGACAATATTGCACTTCCAAAAGGGGGAGGGGGACGGAACGCGCCTTCCTCTCGCCATCAGGGTTCGGCCATTGGTTTGGAGCTGGGAGGTTGAATGGGGTTCCCCATTGGGCCCAGTTTGGACCAGACGCCGGAACGATGCTAGGATGACCGTAATAATAGTAGCAATATTGGGACTAGAAACCGGAACGGTCAGCCAGAAGGGTGATGAGTGCCAAAGAGATAAATGTGAGATATAATCACTCAAATAAATCCATAACAATTGTGATATTGGGACTATATCATAATCCTAATCATAGTAGTAATAATATTGGGACTAGAAACCGGAACGGTGGACCAAAACAGCAGATGCATCTCAAAGTGTGTGTGTGTGTGTATGGGGACTAGAAAGGAACAGTGGACTAAAAGGTGCATACATTTCAATCCCAGTGATAAACATGAGACATAATGAAATAAATAATAATATTGGGACTAGAAACCGGAACGGTCGACCAAAACAGTAGATGCATTTCAAAGTGTGTGTGTGTGTGTGTGTGTGTGTGTGTGTGTATGGGGACTACAAAGGAACAGTGCACTAAAAGGTGCATACATTTCAATCCCAGTGATAAATGTGAGACATAATGAAATAAATAACAATAATATTGGGACTAGAAACCGGAACGGTGGACCAAAACAGCAGATGCATCTCAAAGTGTGTGTGTGTGTGTGTGTGTGTGTGTATGGGGACTACAAAGGAACAGTGCACTAAAAGGTGCATACATTTCAATCCCAGTGATAAACATGAGACATAATGAAATAAATAATATTGGGACTAGAAACCGGAACGGTGGACCAAAACAGCAGATGCATCTCAAAGTGTGTGTGTGTGTGTGGGGGGGGACTACAAAGGAACAATGCACTAAAAGGTGCATACATTTCAATCCCAGTGATAAACATGAGACATAATGAAATAAATAATAATATTGGGACTAGAAACCGGGAAGTCAACCAAAACAGCAGATGCATCTCAAAGTGTGTGTGTGGGGGGGGACTACAAAGGAACAATGCACTAAAAGGTGCATACATTTCAATCCCAGTGATAAACATGAGACATAATGAAATAAATAATAATATTGGGACTAGAAACCGGAACGGTCAACCAAAACAGCAGATGCATCTCAAAGTGTGTGTGTGTGTGTGTGTGTGTGTGTGTGTGTATGGGGACTACAAAGGAACAGTGCACTAAAAGGTGCATACATTTCAATCCCAGTGATAAACATGAGACATAATGAAATAAATAATATTGGGACTAGAAACCGGAACGGTGGACCAAAACAGTAGATGCATTTCAATGTGTGTGTGTGTGTGTGTGTGTGTGCATGTATGGGGACTAGAAAGGAACAGTGGACTAAAAGGGGCATGCATTTCAATCCCAGTGATAAACATGAGACATAATGAAATAACAATATTGGGACTAGAAACCGGAACGGTGGACCAAAACAGTAGATGCATTTCAAAGTGTGTGTGTGTGTGTGTGTGTGTGTGTGTGTATGGGGACTAGAAAGAAACAGTGGACTAAAAGGGGCATGCATTTCAATCCCAGTGATAAATGTGAGACATAATGAAATAAATAACAACAGTAATATTGGGACTAGAAACCGGAACGGTCTACCAAAACAGTAGATGCATCTCAAAGTGTGTGTGTGTGTGTGTGTATGGGGACTAGAAAGGAACAGTGCACTAAAAGGTGCATGCATTTCAATCCCAATGATGTGAGACATAATGACATAAATAACAACAGTAATATTGGGACTAGAAACCGGAACGGTGGACCAAAACACAGTTGCATCTCAAAGAGATTAAAGCGGGATGTAATGATGACCCTAGTAATCATATTAAAGGGGGCGATGGGCCCTATCTCTCTGTCTCCTGGGCCTTTGTGCGTTGCCGATGTGCCATGGCTTTGAGGCCCACTTGTGTTGTTGCAGTGTTGTCATGGCTTGTGTTGCCTCCTTCTTCTTTGGGGATGTTTTTCTCCACTGCTTTGAAAAGTGTGTGTGTGTGTTTGCGATGTCTTCTTCTTCTCCTCCTCCTTCTCTTTGCTTTTCCTGGCACGGCTTTTATCTGCTCCTTTGCCTCCAGACTCCCGGCGGCCATGTAAACAGACGCCGCCAACAACAAAAAGACCCAAATATTTGTATTTCTGGGGAACGCAATGTGCAAAAAAATGGTGGTGGTGGTGGTGGTGGTGTGTGTGTGTGTGTGGAGATTGATTGGAGGGTGGATTCCAGGCCTTGCATTTCAGCCACTGCCTCCGCAAGGCCTTGCTTTGGCCTTCCCTGCAAACCAAGCCTCCTCTGAAGTTGACCTGGCTGCAATGCCGCCAAATAGGCCCTTGCAGGTTATGGCCAGAACCATGGGTTTGCAAAAGGTTCTGCGCATAACAGTGGACCGTTTCTGGGTTTGCTGGGTTGGAAGGAGGGAAAGGCAGCAATACGGGTTTGCATGGACTGCAGTGCCCATCATCCCTCACAGCCGGGGCAGGTGGGGCCGCTTGCTGTTCCATTGTGTCCCATTTAATAGCCTGCAGGTCTTGCAATGTGAAAAGTCAATCCTTCCTTCCTTCCTTCCTTCCTTCCTTCCTTCCTTCCTTCCTTCCTTCCTTCCTTCCTTCCTTCCTTCCTCCGTCCTTCCATCCTTCCTTCCATCCTTCCTTCCTTCCTTCCTTCCCCTTTCCTTCCCTCTTTCCTTCCTTCCTTCCTTCCCTTCCTTCTTTCCTTCTTTCCTTCTTTCCTTCCTTCCTTCCCTTCCTTCTTTCCTTCCTTCCCTCTTTTCTTCCTTCCTTCGGCCCTTCCTTCTTCCTTCCTTCCTTCCTTCCTTCCTTCCTTTGGACCAAAAGCAATTGGCCAAAATTCCTTCCTTCCTTCCTTCCTTCCTTCCTTCCTTCCTTCCTTCCTTCCTTCCTTCCTTCCTTCCTCTGTCAGTCGGCCAAAAGCAATTGGCCAAACTTCCTTCCATCCTTCCTTCCTTCCTTCCGTCTTTCCTTCCTCCCTTCCTTCCTCTGTCCGTCGGCCAAAAGCAATTGGCCAAACTTCCTTCCTTCCATCCTTCCTTCCTTTCCTTCCTTCCTTCCTTCCCTCTTTCCTTCCATCTTTCCTTCCTTCCTTCCTTCTTTCCTTCTTTCCTTCTTTCCTTCTTTCCTTCTTTCCTTCTTTCCTTCTTTCCTTTCCTTCTTTCCTTCTTTCCTTCCTTCCTTCCTTCCTTCCTTCCTTCCTTCCTTCCTTCCTTCCTTCCTTCCTCTGTCCGCCGGCCAAAAGCAATTGGCCAAAATTCCTTCCTTCCTTCCTTCCTTCCTTCCTTCCTTCCTTCCTTCCTTCCTTCCTTCCTCTGTCAGTCGGCCAAAAGCAATTGGCCAAACTTCCTTCCATCCTTCCTTCCTTCCTTCCTTCCTTCCTTCCTTCCTTCCTTCCTTCCTTCCTTCCTTCCTTCCTTCCTCTGTCCATCGGCCAAAAGCAATTGGCCAAACTTCCTTCCTTCCTTCCTTCCTTCCTTCCTTCCTTCCTTCCTCTTTCATTTCTTTTCTTTCTTCCTTTTCCCTCTCTTTTCTGTTTCTCTCCTCAAACATCCATCCTTTTCCTCCCTCCCTTTCATTTTGTTCCCATCTTTCATTCCCTTTCTTCCTTTTCTCTTTTTTTGTTCCTTCCTTCCTTTTCTCTTTCTTTCCTTCTCACATGCTCCTTCGTCAGAAGGCAATCAGCCAAACTTCCTTTCTTCCTTAATTTTCTCTATCCTTCCTTCCCTGCTTGCTTCATTTTTTCTCTCTTTTCTTTCCTTCATTCCTTCCTTCCCTCTCCTTTGGCAGAAGGCAATCAGACAAAGTTCTTTCCTTCCTTCCTTCCGTTTTTCTCTAAATTCTTTTTCTCTAGCTCTTTCCTTCCTCTTTCTTTGTTGTTTCTCTCTCTCTTCTTCCTTCCTTCCTGCTTTCTTTCTTTCTTTCTTTCTTTCTCTCTCCTTTGCTAGAAAATAATCAGCTGAACTTCCTTTTCTCTCTTTCCTTTTTCTTCCTCTCCTTCCTTTCCTTTCCCTCTTCTTTTGACAGAAGGCAATCAAGCCAAACTTCCTTCCTTTTCTCTTTTTGGTCTTCCTTCCTTCCTTCCTTCCTTCCTTCCTTCCTTCCTTTATTTCATTCATTCTTTCCTCTCTCTCCTTTGGCAGAAAACAATCAGCCAAATTCCTTCCATTTCTCTCTCTTTTTTTCCTTCCTTCCTTCCTTCCTTCCTTCCTTCCTTCCTTCCTTCCCAAACCCATTGCCGCAAAAGGCTACTTGGAAGACCCCCTCCCCATATGTGTGTGTGTGTGTGCTTACCCCATTGGGGTCTATTTTCCAAGATGGCAGTCAGTCAACCAAACCCCCTGGATGGCGCGAAGAAGGGGGTGCGGAAGGGGAGAAATAGAGTGGGAGGGGGAGAGATGGGGGGATTGGGGGGATAATAAAAATCTTCCTATAAAAATAGAGACATTGACCGAACCAAGAGTGGGGGGAAGAGGAGGAGGAGGGGGGCCCTGTGTACTTTGGCCTCCACTGACCGCTGGCCTTTCTTGAGGGGAGTTGGGGTGGGAGGCCATTCAGCTGCCCTTCTTCTCGCCCTTGGTGGGGGCCTCTCCATCCCTGGGCCCCCCATTAGGGGCTCCTCCTGACACCCTTCTCCTTGGTGGGCCCCCCGCTGGGCTCCCAGGACTGAAGTCGTCGTCGTTGTCTGAGCTGCACTCGCTGAGGTCGGTGATCTCCAGCTCCGAGTCGGGGTCGTCTTCTGGGGCCCCGGGGCCCGGGCTCTGTGAGCGGACCCCCGGCAGGGCCTCTTTCTCCCCGCGAGAGGAAGGCCTGGGGTGGGGGGCCAAACAGAGGCGGGGGAGGGGAGCCCCGCCACACCCCAGGGCCCCAGGGCCCCCCTCGGCCGCCAGCAGGGAGGCTACGGGCCCCACGGAGGAGGGCAGCAGCGGGGGCGCCAGGGACCCCGCCAGTGGGTTGGGGTAGAAGTGGGGCGCGTAGAGTGAGGCCGGCAGCTTGGAGCCGCCCAGCGGGAAGGCGCCCGACAGGTACGGGTTGAAGCCCCAAGGGAAGTCCCCCAAGGACGAACCACCGCCGCTCCGGCCACCACTAGACACTGCAGCCACACCACCGTAAGGGGTCAGCAGGCCGCCCCCGGGGGGCTTCGAGAACCCCCCCGCCACACCTGCAGGAAGGAAGAAGGAGAGGAGAGAGAATGGAGAGCGGCACCCAGAGGTCATTCAGCCCAACCCTCTTTGGCCATAGAGAAGGTGCAGATCACCCATAAGGCCACACTAGGCCATGGCCTAGGGTGGCAGCTTTAGGGGGGCAGCGGATCCAGACCCCCCAAAATTCATTTTTAAAAAATTCATCCTATCTTTGGGTGCTTGCTTCTGCGCCTGCGCACTGAGGAGCAAGGCAGAAGGAGCCGGGGGAAGTCCCACCGCCCCAGGGCGTCTGACGTGGCTTCCCCCGCCGTCTCCTTGCTCGCGCAGGCGGGCACCGCTCCTTCCTTCAGTGAAGGGAGGAGGGGCGCCCGTGCGAGCGAGGCGGCGGCGGGGGAAGCCACGTCAGATGCCCTAGGGGCGGGACTTCCCCCGGCTCCTTTTCCCTCGTGCCGGCTCCGCCCCTCCTCCCTTCAGTGAAGGGAGGAGTGGGGCCCGCCCACGCAAGGGAGAAGGAGCCGGGGGGAAGCCTGCCGCCCCTAGGGCGACTGTCGTGGCTTCCCCTGCCACCACCTCGCCAAGCAAGAGGCGGCGGGGGAAGCCACGTCAGACGCCCTAGGGGCAGGACTTCCCCTGGCTCCTTTTCCCTCGTGCCGGCTCCGCCCCTCCCTTCAGTGAAGGGAGGAGTGGCGCCCGCCTGTGCGAGAAGAAGCCGGGGGGAAGCCCGTCACCCCTAGGGCGACTGAAGTGGCTTCCCCCGCCGCCACCTCGCTCGCGAGCAAAGGAGGCGGCGGGGGAAGCCACGTCAGTCGCCCTAGAAGGGTGGGGCTTTCCCCCGGCTCCTTTTCCCTTGCGCTGGCTCCACCCCTCCTCCTGCAGTGAAGGGAGGAGTGGTGCCTGCCCGTGTGAGGGAGAAGGAGCTGGGGGAAGCCCGCTGCACCTAGAGCGACTGACGTGGCTTCCCCCGCCACCACCTCGCGAGCAAGGAGGCGGCGGGAGAAGCCACGTCAGACGCCCTAGGGGCAGGACTTCCCCCGGCTCCTTTTCCCTCATGCCGGCTCCGCCCCTCCTCCCTTCAGTGAAGGGAGGAGTGGCGCCCGCCCGCGTGAGGGAGAAGGAGCCGGGGGGAAGTCCGCCACCCTAGGGCGACTGACGTGGCTTCCCCCGCCACCACTTCGCTCGCGAGCAAGGAGGTGGCGGGGGAAGCCACGTCAGTCACCCTAGGGGCGGGACTTCCCCGGGTCCTTTTCCCTCGTGCTGGCTCCACCCCTCCTCCCTTCAGTGAAGGGAGGAGTGGTGCCTGCCCGTGCGAGGGAGAAGGAGCCGGGGGGAAGCCCACCGCCCCTAGGGCGACTGATGTGGCTTCCCCCGCCGTCTCCTTTGCTCGCGAGCGAGGAGGCGGCAGGAGAAGCCACGTCAGTCACCCTAGGGGCGGGACTTCCCCGGGTCCTTTTCCCTTGCGCTGGCTCCACCTCTCCCCCCTGCAGTGAAGGGAGGAGTGGTGCCTGCCCGTGTGAGGGAGAAGGAGCTGGGGGGAAGCCCGCTGCACCTAGAGCGACTGACGTGGCTTCCCCCGCCACCACCTCGCGAGCAAGGAGGCGGCGGGAGAAGCCACGTCAGACGCCCTAGGGGCAGGACTTCCCGGCTCCTTTTCCTCATGCGCTCGCCCCTCCTCCCTTCAGTGAAGGGAGGAGTGGCGCCCGCCCGCGCACGGGAGAAGAAGCCGGGGGGAAGTCGGCCACCCCTTGGGCGACAGACGTGGCTTCCCCCGCCACCACTTCGCTCGCGAGCAAAGGAGGTGGCGGGGGAAGCCACGTCAGTCACCTAGGGGCGGGACTTCCCGGGTCCTTTTCCTCGTGCTGGCTCCACCCCTCCTCCCTTCAGTGAAGGGAGGAGTGGTGCCTGCCCGTGCGAGGGAGAAGGAGCCGGGGGGAAGCCCACCGCCCCTAGGGCGACTGATGTGGCTTCCCCCGCCGTCTCCTTTGCTCGCGAGCGAGGAGGCGGCAGGAGAAGCCACGTCAGTCACCCTAGGGGTGGGACTTCCTTTTCCCTCGCGCCACCTCTGCCCCCCGCAAGTGGCCCCACCGCCTCAAGTGACCCCGCCCCCCTCAAGCGCCCCCGCCCTGGGGGGCGGCATTTAGAGAGTGTGGCCCAGGGCGCCACAAAAGATTAATCCAGACCTGCCATAGAGGAAAGCACCAGCCAATCCCACCTGCCAGGCGGCGGGCCAGACACTGCACAACAACAGAATAGAATAGAATCCTAGAGGGGCCGCCAAAGGCCATCCAGTCCAGCCCCATTATGCAAGGCCTCGGGTGTGTGGGGAGGTGTCCCTTCCAACTCAAGGATTCCATATCTCTCTCATACGGTTGGACTAGATGGCCTTTGGGGTTCCCTTCTGGCTGATTCTATCCTCTATCTCTCTATTAGGCCTGGGAAGGTTTGTTGGAATGCTCGTAAAACCGGAATGAATTTGGATTAAATTTCACTTTTGAAGCGGTTTCGAAGCGATGTAAGCAACCCGGAAGTGAATTTGCCGTTTCGAAGCCGCCACCGCCGCCATTTTCGGAAAGGAATCGGCATTGGAAAGAGTGCCGAAGTTGACCCAATACTGATCTAATCCCTTCCGACAGATGACCACCCAGCTTTAGGAAGATATAACGGATATATATGTCATAGAGTCCGCAAAGGCCATCCAGCCCAGCCCCCCTTCTTTCCGCCAGGCAGGGAAAGCAAGTGTCCGGCAGTGGACGTGGCTGTGGCGAAACTGTCCATCTCTCTCCGACTGACCGCTGTCCTCACCTGACCCCAGGAAGGGGAAGGCGGCTTCCAGGCGCAGCTTCTCGGTCTCCGTCTGGCGGTCAAAGAGCGGGCTGCTGCGGGCAGAAGGGTCCCCCAGGCGGGGGCCGGAGAAGAGGCTCTGCAGGGCCTGCGGGGAGGTCAAGGGGGGGGAAGAAGGGGTCAGCCCAAGGTGGTGGCCCCAAAGGGCAAGCCCTCCCTGTGCGCTGCTCATTCCCACATTGAGGTCAGGCCTGCACCACATGCTCAACACGGCTGCAAGGCCGAAGGAAGGAAGGAAGGAAGGAAGGAAGGAAGGAAGGAGGAAGGGAAGGAAGGAAGGAAGGAAGGAAGGAGAGGGGAGGAAGGAAGGAAGGAAGGAGACGGGAGGAAGGAAGGAAGGAGAGGGGAGGAAGGAAGGAAGGAGAGGGGAGGAAGGAAGGAAGGAGAGGGGAGGAAGGAAGAAAGGAAGGAAGGAAGGAGAGGGGAGGAAAGAAGGAAGGAGAGGGGAGGAAGGAAGGAAGGAGAGGGGAGGAAGGAAGGAAGGAAAAAGAAAGGGAGGAAACAGAATGAAGGGAGAAATGGAAGAAAGGGAAGAAGAAAGGGGGAAAGAAGGGAGGGAGGGAAAAAGAAAGGGAGGAAACAGAACAAAGAAGAAAAAGGAAGGAAGGAGAAAAGGTAGAAAGGAAAGAAGAAAAAGAAAGGAAAAGGAGAAGGAAGGGAAGGAGGAAGGGAGAAAATGAAAGAAAAAGAACAAGGGGAGGAAGGATAGAATAGAGAGAAAGGAAAGAAAAAAGGAATGAGGGAGAGAGGAATACATAGAGGAAGGGAGAAAGAAAGGAAGTAAAAGGAGGGATTGAGAAAAGGAAGAAATGAATGAATGAAGGATGGAGAAAGATAAAGGAAAAAGGAAAGGAGGAAGAGAGGAAGGAAATATAAAGGGAAGGAGGGAGAAGGAAGGAAGGAAGGAAAAAGGAGGGAGGAAAAGAAAGACGGAAGGCAAAAGAGAAAGGAAGGAAAGAAAAAAAGGGAGAAAACAGATTGAAGGGAGAAAAGGAAGAAAGGGGAAGGAGGATAGGAAGAAAAAGAAAAGGAAAGGGGAAGGAAAGAAAGAAGGAGGAAGGGAGAAAGGAAGGAAGGAAAAAGGGAATGAGGAAGAAAGGGAAAGAGAATGGGAGTGAAAAGGAAAGAAGGAAAACCGAAAAAGGAAAGAAGGGGATTGGAGAGAAAGAAAGGAAAGAAAGAAAGAAAGAAAGGGAGTGAGAAATAAATACGTAGAGGAAGGGAGAAAGGAAGTAAAAGGAGGGATGGAGAAAAGAAAGAAATGAAAGATAAAGGAAAGAAAAGATGAGGAAGGGAGAAAGAGGAAAGAAATAGAAAGGGAAGGAGGGAGGAAGAAAGGAAAAGGGAAAGAAGGGAGAAAGAAAGAGAAGGGAAAGGAAGTAAAAGAAAAAAGGAAGGGAGGAAACAATGAAAGAAGAACGAGAGAAAGGAAGAAAGGAGGAAGGGCAGCAACACTCCCAATTCATCCTTGTTTATTATACCTTTACTTGGAAAGGGGGGGTGCATTACCAAAGACCCCTGGTTTTGACCCCTGACCTCTTTCCGAAGTGGGTGCCTGGCCTGGCCTGGCCAAGAGAGTGACCCTTCTTCCCCTGCCAAGGCGGCCAGTCAGTTACCTCTGGGGTGAGTGGGGGGCACTCTGTGGCCCCGTGGCCCCCGCCGGCCCCGCCGCCTCCTCCCCCTCCGAAGGGGTTCTGGGCCAGGAGGAAGGGGGAGCTGGCGGCCATGTCCAGCAGCGGGTAGTTGACCAGCACCACTTTGCTGAAGTTGAACTTGTAGGTGAAGCGCTTGCCCTTGGTCTTGTGCAGGATGCGCTTGTTGTAGTAATACCTGGACGCAGAGAGGGAGAGAGAGAAGGGGGGGAGGGAGAGAAGGGTCAGGCAGGGGGTCCCGTGCTGCATGCAAGGGGCCCCCAAAGGCCACCTAGTCCATAGAGTTGGAAGGAGAGACCTCCAGGGCCACCCAGCCCAAGCCCATCCTGCCAAGAAGCAGGGGCATCGCCTTCCGAGCCCCTATAGTATCATTGAGAGGCAGAGAGGAGACATCTATCTCAGAATCCTAGGGTCAGGAGGGGCCTCCAAAGGTCATCTAGTCTAATCTCATTCTGCCAGGCAGGGAGGCACCATCCGATCCCTCCCAACAGATGGTCCAATAGCACAGATTGATACAATTGAGAGAGAGAGAGGCACATACACCAACACACAACAGAATCCTAGAGTCAGAAGGGACCTCCAAAGGCCATCTAGTCCATATAGCACAAATAGTTATTATATGTGTGTGTGCGCGCGTATACACACACACACACATACACACAATAGAATCCTAGTCAGGAGGGCCCTCCAAAGGCCATCTAGTCCATATAGCACAAATTGTGTGTGTGTGTGTGTGTGTACATAAATACATATGTAATAACTATTTGTGCTATATGGACTAGATGGCCTTTGGAGGTCCCTTCTGACTCTAGCATTCTATGATATATGAATCACACACATATCAAGTACACACACACACACACAATAGGATCCTAGTCAGGAGGGCTCTCCAAAGGCCATCTAGTCCAGTGTTTTCCAACCTTTTTGGAGCTGCGGCACATTTTTTACATTTACACCATCCTGGGGCACACCACCAACCAAAATGACACAAAACGACACTCTAACGCAGTCACACGTATAGTTAATATGTTTTTAAATGTATTTATACACTCAGTGTGAAACCTGGGCCTGTTTCGATGAACACAACATAGATATCCGGGCAGGAATGGCGGAAAGACACAAACTTCCCACACAGAACTCCCATCACCAAGAGAAAATGCTGTAAGAGTTTGGTGGGCATTGACCTTGGGTTTTGGAGTTGTAGTTCACCTATATCCAGAGAGCACTGTGGACTCAAACAATGTTGGATCAGGACCAAACTTGGCATGAATACTCAATATGCCCAAATGTGAACGCAGATCGAGTTTGGGGAAAACAGACCATGACATTTGGGAGGAAGGCTGAGGAATGCTGGCGAGGGAGTCCCTCACGGAATCCCGCCTGCCTTTCCTTCTTCTGAGGGTCCTCCTGCCAGGCCCCGACTCTTTCCCCTGCGAAGGAAGGCCCCTTCTCCCCTTTGGGGCCCTTCCTCCCGGGGGCTTCGAGGTGGGGGCAGGACGAAAGGCGCCCGAGGAAGGGATGCCCGGGGCCAAGCCGGGGTGCCTCCGGAAGCAGCTGGCTCCTTTGCCTCCTTCACCGCTGCAGGAGGAAGGTGCATGCATCTGCCACCCCCGGGACCTAGTGCGCATGCACCTAGACAAGCGCACTTCCGCTTCCGTTCCCTGCCCTCTCTCGATTAGAGGCTGGCTGGCTGGGGAAACGGCCGAAGGAGGCGGCACCCCAGCTTTTTCTTCTTCTTCGCTGCTGCCCGGGCCTTCCTCCTCCTCCTCCTCCTCCTCCCCCAAGCAGCACAGCAGGAGTTCAGCAGGAGGGGGAAGAGAGGGGGGAAGAGAGGTTTTCCCGCGGCACACCCGGTGATCGCTCACGGCACACTAGTGTACCACGGAACACAGGTTGGGAAACACTGATCTAGTCCATATAGCACTATATATATATATATATATATATATATATATATATATACAGATATATATATATATACATATGCATACACACACACACACACCAACACACAATAGAATCATAGAGTCCGAAGGGACCTCCAAAAGCCATCTAGTCCATAGAGCACAAATAGTTATTATATATATATACACACACACATAAACACACACAAAATAGAATCCTAGTCAGAAGGGCCTTTCTAAGGCCATCTAGTCCATATAGCACAAATAGTGTGTGTGTGTATATATATATATATATATATACACACACACACACGCGCACACACACACATGCGCGCACACATGCGCGCACACAAACACACACTAGTTTGGGGACCTGGCGGTGCCCAGGTAATTTCAGAAAGGTATTAGTTGGTCTTTAGCAGTTATTTATGTGGCTCGCAGTGGTGTCAGGAAGTTAGTGAAGGCACTGCGAGTCCCATCGTCCATGGTCCACCCTCCACCAAACAGTACCAGGAGGTAGAGTGGGTCATGGAGGCTCTGTCTGCCAAGTTTGGCTGTGATCCATCATTATTGGGAGTTGCAGTGGTATCATGAAATTACTGAAGGAACTGCAAGTCCCATCATCTGTGGTCTGTCCTCCTCTCAACTGCACCAGGATGTAGAGTGGGTCATGGGGGCTCTCTGTGGCAAGTTTGGCCTTGATCCATCATTATTGGGAGTTGCGGTGGTGTCATGAAATTACTGAAGGAACTGCAAGTCCCATCATCCATGCTCCATCCCCTTTAGAACTGTAGCAGGATGTATAGTGTGTGATGAGTACTCTATGTGGCAAGTTTGGGCTGGGCTCTCATTTGTAGGGGCTACAGTTTTCTGTGGGAAGTGAATCGGGTGAAGGTACTGCAAATCCCATCATTTGTTGCCCATCCTGCCCTAAACTGCACCAGTTTGTAAAGTGGACTATTGGGCCTCTGTGTGCCAAGTTTGGTCCTGATCCATCATTGGTGTGGGCCACAATACTCTGAGGAATTGAGTTAAAGTACTGCAAGTCCCGTCATCCATGGTCCATCCTCCCTCAAATTGCACCAGGATGTAGAGTGGGTCTTGGGGGTTTAGAGCAGGGGTGGGCAATTACCGGCCCTCCAGGTGTTTTGGACTTCAACTCCCAGAAATCCCTACCCAGTTTACCAGCTGTTAGGATTTCTGGGAGTTGAAGTCCAAAACACCTGGAGGGCCGGTAATTGCCCACCCCTGGTTTAGAGTGTCAGAATGTTGGTGGTGCTGGCCAATCAGAGGTGTTATGCAAATAATCCCACAGTGGCAACCAATCAGAAAGCAGGCACATATCCACAAACACCTCCTCATACATACAAACATTCTCTTATATTATGTGTGTGTGTATACATACACACACGCGTCTTGCGCAATTCCTAGTCAGAAGGGACCTCCAAAAGCCATCTAGTCCATAGAGCACAGATAGATATACTTGATGTGTGTGTGTGTGATTCATATATATTCATCCATGGTCCGTCCTCCTCAAATTGCACCAGGATGTAGAGTGGGTCTTGGGGGTTTAGAGTGTCGGAATGTTGGTGGTGCTGGCCAATCAGAGGTGTTATGCAAATAATCTCACAGTGGCAACCAATCAGAAAGCAGGCACATATCCACAAACACCTCCTCATACATACAAACATTCTCTTTTATTATGTGTGTGTGTATACATACACACACGCGTGCGCGCAATTCCTAGTCAGAAGGGACCTCCAAAAGCCATCTAGTCCATAGAGCACAGATAGATATACTTGATGTGTGTGTGTGTGTGTGTGATTCATATATATTCATCCATGGTCCGTCCTCCCTCAAATTGCACCAGGATGTAGAGTGGGTCTTGGGGGTTTAGAGTGTCAGAATGTTGGTGGTGCTGGCCAATCAGAGGTGTTATGCAAATAATCTCACAGTGGCAACCAATCAGAAAGCAGGCACATATCCACAAACACCTCCGCATACATACAAACATTCTCTTTTATTATGTGTGTGTGTATGTGTGTGTGTACATATATATACATACATATATACAGTATACATACACACACGCGCTTGCGCATGTGAATCCTAGTCAGAAGGGACCTCCAAAAGCCATCTAGTCCATAGAGCACAGATAGATATACTTGGTGAGTGTGAGTGTGTGTGTGATTCATATATATACCTCCAAAGGCCACCTAGTCCAATCGCATTCTGCCAGGGAGGAAGACACCACCTGATCCCTCCTGACAGATGGCCACCCAGCCATAAATAAACAGACATAATTGTGAAAGGGATGATACATTTATAAATGTATATATAGAGTCGGAAGGCCATCTCTTCCAATCGTATTCTGCCAGACCGGAAGGCACCATCCGATCCCTCCCAACAGATGGCCATCCAGCCATAGATAGATAGATATAATTGAAAGAGCGAAGATACATAGAGAATACTATCCTCGGAAGGGACCCCCAAAAACAATTCTGCCAGTTTTCTATTTATGGTGTTTCACATGGCCCGGCATTTTTATGGGGGGGGGGGGGATATTGGGAATGGTAGTGAGTCATGGGAATTGTAGTACCAAGGCCTTCTTCCCCTTCTGCCCAATGGATTTGGCATTGACGATGCCCAACATGTGTCGTCCTCTGAAGCCTGAGAAAGCATCCTTTTCATCCCGGTGACTTATCGCTTCCCGCTTTTGATCCATCGATTGATCGGTCGATCGAGCGGTCAGTCGGGCGGGTCAATAAGGTTCTCCGCCAGACGCTGCTTTTGATGGTCCAAATCCCGCTCTCTTCCGGCTTCCCCTTCAAAGCCCTTTCCTTCGGGACCATCGATCGACCGATCGCCGGCAATATTTGTTATTGCTTATTAATTAACTGCCCGAGAGAGAGAGAGAGATTCATCCTGCGCTCATGAATATTCATGAAGGGCTAAGCGCTATTGACACTCGCGATTAGCTCGGCCGGGAATTCTCTTCCTGGTAAATAAATCCTGGCCTGCCCGAAGGCCTTTCTTCTCTCCAGAAGGCGCCTTCTCCCATCACAAACCAGTTCGAAGGAAAGGCTAGAGGCGCCTGCTGCTCCCAGGAAGCAATGGCCAAGCCGAGGCTGAGTGGCCATCTGTTGAGGGTGCTTTGATTGTGTTTTCCTGCCTGGCAGGATTGGAGGGATGGACTAGATAGCCCTTGGGGGCCCCCTTCTAACTTGAGTGGACTGCAGAACGCTTAGAAGTCCAATAGAGTGTCCTTCTCTGGAGACTTTTAAGCAGAGGCCATCTGTCGGGAGGGATCGGATGGTGTTCTCCTCCCTGGAAGAATGGGTTTGGACTAGGTGTCCTTTGGGGGGCTCTTCCAATATGATTCAGAGTCCGGATGTGAGGGATCGGAGTGTTATCCTACGTAGCAGAAGGGGGTTGGAATAGATGCCCTTTGGGGTGTCTTCTAGGATACTATTATTGTTGTTATTATTTATTTATTTATTTATTTACTTTGCTTCTAGACCGCCCCTCTCAGCCCGAAGGCGACTCGAGGCGGTGTACAAATGGCAAGAACTGCCCAAGACAAACATATCAACAATTATCAACACAATTCCATCATATACAAATTAGCACTCAACGTTAAAAACACAATTATCAGCGTCTCATTAATAAATCGATTTCCAATTGCGTCGTCGTCGTTCCGTAGGTCTCAATTTGGTAATCATGCTACATCTGCAAACGCCCGGTCAAACAGCCAGGTCTTGACCTTCTTGCGAAACGTCAAGAGGAAAGGAACTGATCTGATGTCATAAGGAATGTCGTTCCAAAGGCGAGGAGCCACCACTGAAAAGGCCCTCGTCCCGCCAGTCCCCGCCAGTCATGCCTGCGAATGCGGGACCGAGAGCAGGGCCTCTCCGGATGATCTTAAGCATCTTTAAGGTTGTACAGGGGAAGATGCAGAAAGGAGGGCAAGGACATGTAAGTTGAACCAGAACCGTTAAAGGCTGGTGTTTCTCAACCTGGGGTCCATTTCAGTAGGACCCTTGGGGTCTAATCCGCCTTGAAGGGTGTCAGAAGGGTCGCCAATGACCATCAGAAAACATAGTATTTTTGTTGGTCATGGTGGTTCTGTTGTGGAAGTTTGACCCAATTCTATCATTGGTGGGGTTCATCAAGTGCTGTTTGATTGTAGGTGAACTATAAATCCCAGCAATTAGAGCTCCCATATGTCAATCATTCTATTTCCCCCAAATTCCACCAGTGTTCACATTTGGGCATATTTAATATTCGTGCCAAGTTTGGTCCAGATTCATCATTGTTTGAGTCCACACTGCTCTCTGTATGGAGGTGAACTACAACTCCAAAAACTCAAAGTCAATGCCCACCAAACCCTTCCAGTATTTTCTGTTGGTCATGTGTGCCAAGATTGGTTCAATTCCCCCATTGGTGGGGTTCGGAATGTTCTCTGATTGTAGGTGAACTATAACTCCCAGCAACTACAACTCCCAAATGGCAATATCAATCCCCCTGCCTCCACCTCACTAGTATTCAGATTTGGGTGTATCGGGTATTTGTGCCAAATTTGGTCCAGTGACTGAAAATACATCCTGTATATCAGATATTTACATTACGATTTATAACAATAGCAAAATTACAGTTACAAAGTAGCAACAAAAATAATTTTGTGGTTGGGGGTCACCACAACGTGAGGAACTGTATTAAGGGGTCGCGGCATGAGGAAGGTTGAGAAATACTGCGTTAAGGGCTTTAAAGGCCAAAGCCAGCACTTTGAATTGTGCCCGGTAGCAAACTGGTAGCCGGTGGAGCTGGCGCAAGAGAGGTGTTGTGCGCTCCCTGAGTGCCGCTCCTGTTATCAATCTGGCTGCTGTCCGTTGGACAAGTTAAAGCTTCCGAACAGTCTTCAAAGGCAACGCCACGTAGAGCGCATTGCAGTAGTCTATACGGGATGTAACCAGAGTGTAGATCACCGTGGCCAAGTCAGACTTCCCAAGGTACGGGCGCAGCTGGCGCACAAGTTTTAACTGTGCGAATGCTGCCCTGCTCACCGCCGAAACCTGGGGTTCCAGGCTCAGCGATGAGTCCAGGATCACACCCAAGCTGCGAACCTGCGTCTTCAGGGGGAGTGTAACCCCGTCTAACACAGGCTGTGACCCTATGCCCTGTTCGGCCTTGCGACTGACCAGGAGTGCCTCTGTCTTGTCTGGATTCAGTTTCAATTTGTTCGCCCTCATCCAGTCCGACACAGCGGCCAAGCACCAGATCAGGACCTGGACAGCCTCCTTAGTAGCAGGTGGGAAGGAGCGACAGAGCTGGACGTCATCTGCGTACAGGTGACACCGCACCCCGAAACTCCGGATGACCTCCCCCAGCGGCTTCATGTAGATGTTAAACAACCTGGGAGACAATATAGAGCCCTGAGGAACCCCACAAGACAAAGGACGAGGACGACCCTCCAGGAAGGACCGGAGCCACTGTAAATTGTTATTGTTATTGTTGTTGTTGTTAATAAGCAGAGGCTGGGTGGCTGTCTGTTGGGAGGGACCAGATGGTGTCTTTCTGCCTGGCAGAATGGATGAGGACTAGATGGCCTCTGGGGGCCCCTTCCAAGAGGTTACATACCTATCATCTCTCTTTCTTAAGTGATCTATGGCAGAATGGCCATCTGTTGGGCGCGATCGGATATTGTCTTCTTGTCTGGCAGAATGAGGATGGACTGGATGACCTTTGGGGGTCCCTGCCAACTCTAGGATCCTATGGTATATGTATCGTCACTCTCAATTCTATCTATCTATCTATCTATCTATCTCTATCTATCTATCTATCTACGGACTGTATCTCTCTGTCTGTCTATCTACTCTCATTCTGTATCTATAGATCTGTCTATTGTATCTACTTATCTACTCTATCTACCTACTGTATCTATCTATTGTATCTATCTATCTTATCAATGTATCCCCTCGCCCCCTCTCTTCTGTCTTCCTATCCCCCTTCCCCTCTTTCTATAGATCTATCGCTCTCTTCCTTCTATCTTTCCAGCACCCTTCCTCTCTCTTCCCATGGATCTCATACCTTTCATCTCCCTATTATTCCCCCGCTCTCTTTACCTCCATCAATTAGTCATATATTTACCTCTCTATCTACCTACCTCTATATAACTACATAGCTATCTATCCATCCACCCTATCCATCCTGTCATCCATCCATCTACCTATTCATCTATCCATCCATCCATCTATCCATCCAGCCAGCCAGCCAGCCATCCATCCATCCATCTATTCATCTATCTATCTATCCATCCTGTCATCCATCCAGGCACCCTGTCATCCATCAATCTATTGATCTATCTATCAATCCATCCATCCTCTCATCCATCCATCCATTTATCTATTCATCCATCCATCCATCCATCCATCCATCATCCATCCATCCATCCATCCATCCTGTCATCCATCTATGTATCCATCCATCTATCTATGTATCCATCCATCTATTCATCTATCTATCCATCCATCCTGTCATCCATCCATCCATCCTATCATCCATCCACCCATCTACCTACCTACCTATCCATCCATCCATCCATCCATCTATCTATCCATCCATCCATCCTGGCATCCATCCATCTATCTATCTATCTATCTATATGTATCCATTCATCTATTCATCTATATATTCATCTATCTATCTATCCATCCATCCTGTCATCCATCCATCTACCTACCTATCTATCCATCCATCTACCTACCTACTATTCATCTATTCGTCCATCTATTCATCTATCTATCCATCCATCCATCCTGTCATCCATCCATCTACCTATTCATCTATCCATCTATCCATCCATCCATCCATCCAGTCATCCATCTATGTATCCAACCATCCATCCTGTCATCCATTGATCTATCGATCTATCCATCCATCCATCCATCCATCCTGTCATCCATCCATCTATCCATCCATCCATCCAGTCATCCATCTATGTATCCAACCATCCATCCTGTCATCCATCGATCTATCAATCAATCTATCCATCCATCCATCCATCCATCCATCCATCCACCTACCTACCTACCTACCTACCTATCCATCCAGCCAGCCATCCATCCATGCATCCATGCATCCTGGCATCCATCTATCCATCCAGATAGATAGATGGATGACAGGATGGATGTTGTATCTATCTATCTATCTATCTATCTATCTATCTATCTATCTATCTATCTATCTATCTATCTATCTATGGTTATCCCAGGCATGGTTAGGCCATTAGGAATGGTGAGAGTTGGAGCCCAAAACCGCTGGAGGGAGGGAAGGAGGGCCGAAACGTGACCCATGCCTGGGCTGGACTCTGTTCTCCCTTCTCAGTGGCATACAGTTAATAGAAGAGTGCTATAAGAGGTGCCTGCGTGGGGAGGGGGTGGCGGGGTTGTAGTGCACACCCACCCATGCCCATGCCCACACACACACACACACATACCCACGCCCGCGCCCACCTGAGTGCCCGGCTGAGCTTGTCGTAGTTCATGTGGGGCTTGCACTTGCGGATGCCCCAGAGCCGGGCCACCTCGTCGGGGTCCTTGATGACGAACTCCCCGTAGTCCCCTTGCCAGGCGATGACGTTCTGGTACTCCTCCTTCTGCAGCAGCTCCAGGATGAAGTGCCAGAGCTGGATCTGGCGCGAGCCCGGGCTCGACTCCGGCTTGTAGGCCCAGTCCGGGAAGGCGAACCCTGCGCCAAGAGAAGAGCCGCACAACATCACACCCACAGCATGAGGCAACACTACGGTTTCTTATGTCCGAGTCTCAACCCATTGCAACCCAGTTTGTGGCACAAAACCAGAGTTTATGGAGAAGAACAATGACTTCCAAAGTCAGGACCACACAATGCAACATGAAATCACACTCGCAAACCAGGAACAGAACATTGTTCAAGTTGTGATACAGAGCGCTGTGCAACCGCATTGCATCCCTTCTTCGGTCCAATGACAATAAGAACGCCCAGCCCTCTTAAACCTGCGACTGGGTGGCCATCTCTTGGGAGGGGTTGCGTATTGCCTTCCTGTCTGGCTGAAGGGTTGGACTAGATGACCTTGAGGAGTCCCTTCCAACTTTAGAACTCTATGGAAGTTTTGCAATAGAGGGTGGATGGCCATCTGTTAGGAAAGCTTTGGTTGTGTCTTTCTGCCTGGCAGAAGAGGGCTGGACTGGGTAGCGCTTGGGTTCCCTTCCAGCTCTAGGGTTCTATAAACACAGGCTAGGTGGCCATTTCTCAGGAGGGGTCAAATGGTGCCTCCCTGCCTGGCAGAACGAGACTGGGCTTTGGAGGAAGGTCCCTTCGGACTCTTCTTTGACATATGGATCACCTCTCCCTCCCCCCTCCCCCCCTCACTCAATGATACCTATAGATGACTAGGCCATTTGTTGGGAGGGATCGGATAGTAAATCATACACAAAGCTAAACCATGGAATTTAAAGGGGCAGATCTGTAAGAGTAATTAATCACAAGTCTTCCTCTAGTACAGGGCTGTCCAACTGGGGTCCATATACGGCCCCCCAGCCCCTTCCCTCCGGCCCCCTAAACTTTTTAATAAAAAATAAAAATTGAAAAATAAAAAATAGTAATTTTTTAAAAAAATACCTACTTCCGGGTTCAGAGCAAGTATCGCGAGAATACGCAATCCACACGGGATTTCGTTGTCAACGCGAGATCACGCCAGCATTGACAGCGAAATCCCGTGTGGATTGCGTATTCTTGCGATACTCTTCGGCTACTCTACTACTGGATTGCTGAGGCCCACAGACGCGATTAGGACCTTCTTCGACTCAGTTGGTCGTCGCCTCTCTCGTCGTCCGGGTGGGGCCGGGGATGGGGCCGGGGATGGGGGCAGACCCTATGGCCCCCCAGGTCATCAGTGACTGGAATTCAGGCCCCTGGGCCAGTAGAAGTTGGACAGCCCTGTTCTAGTAAAAATATCCAACTGCATTATTGTGAACAATATACGTGCTAAATAACAGAACAATATCACATATAGTACAATGTAGTACAATTCAATCACAAAATCACAGATCTCATATCACAGTAAATACAATAGCATAACAAAATAAGCCCTCACACATCAATGGGCTTAAACGACGCTCTGACAGAATCTGTGTAACCCTGTAAGTAGTCCGGAGTCTGATACCTCGCGGGATAGAGACTGAGTCAGTGGGGGGGGGGGGGCTTGGTGGGTAGAAGAGCTGGCAAGCTGCCGGGTGGGCAGGCGCCAAACACGCTTCCTCAGGGTGCTCTGAACTTCTGACCGCTCCTCCCTAGGGTTGTAGAACAATTTGGACTCAAAGTCTGGACGGGATTCCAGCCCGGGAGGACACTTGCAGTATCGATATGTATTAGAATGCGGAAACGCGAAATCCCCCGTCCAGACTTTGAGTCCAAATTGTTCTACTACAACCCTGGGGAGGAGCGGTCAGAAGTTCAGAGCGCCCTGAGGAAGCGTGGTTTACGCGAAACGGCCACCTTGGCGTCGTCAGCTTACCTCCAGCCATTGGCGCCTGCCCACCCGGCAGCTTGCCAGCTCTTCTACCCACCAAGGCCCCCCCACTGACTCAGTCTCTAGCCCGCGAGGTATCAGACTCCGGACTGGTTTAGCTTTGTGTATGATTTGCTGTACTCAGTGGCATATTTTGTTTGTGTATTGGAGGGATCGGATAGTGTCTTCCTGCATTACTTTTCCAATGTAGATGCATTGTGAATCAGTGATGGGTCAACACATCAGGATGAAGGCACCCCAACTAGAGCTGCGCCCCAACATCCATCCACATTGGCCAAAGCTTGGCTGCTGTTCTTGTTGCTGCTGCTTTTCATGGTACAAATATCTATCTGCTCCTGCCTTCGTCCCAAAGCTTGAAAGGCATCTGTGTGTGTGTGTGTGGGGGAGGGTGTTGGAAATGCGCTCTCTCTCATAGATAGATAGATAGATAGATAGATAGATAGATATCTATCCATAGCTAACATTGCATTGTGTCCCCCTGCATTGCAAGGGATCTTTGCATTGCATTGTTTTGTATTGCTTTGCATTGAATTGCTCTTTTTGTTTATATAGATTGTTTTAACTGTATTTTGTACTAACATTGCATTGTGATGCCCTGCATTGCATTACTTTGCATTGCATTGTTTTGTATTGCTTTGCATTGCATTGCAGTGTTTTTGTTTAGCATTGCATTGTTTTCAACTGTATTATTTTGTACTGTATTGCATTGCATAATTTTGCTTTGCTCTGCATTATTTTTGAGCTTTGCTCAGCATTGCTACATTTTCAAGAATTTTATTCTAGCATTGCATTGCATTGCATTATTTTGCTTTGCTTTGCTCTGCATTCCTTGGCATGGCATGGCATGGCAAAGGCAGCTTGTGCCTAGCATTGCTGCTTCTCCAAGAATATTCTGATAGCATAGCTTTGCTTTGCTTTGCTTTGCTCTGCATGGCATGGCATTGCATGGCATGGCATTGCTTGGCGAAGTCAGCTTCCGCCTACCCTTGCTGCCTCTCTGAGAATATTCTGATATCATAGCATAGCATTATTTTGCTTTGCTTTGCTTTGCTTTGCTTTGCTTTGCTTTGCTTTGCTCAGCATGGCATGGCATGGCATGGCATGGCATTGCTTGGCGAAGTCAGCTTCCGCCTACCCTTGCCGCCTCTCCGAGAATATTCTGATAGCATAGCATAGCATTATTTTGCTTTGCTTTGCTTTGCTTTGCTGCTCAGCATGGCATGGCATTGCATGGCATGGCATGGCATTGCTTGGCGAAGTCAGCTTCTGCCTACCCTTGCCGCCTCTCTGAGAATATTCTGGGGGGGTCCTCTTCCTCTTCGTCCTGCATTTTCCCCAAATTGGGAAGTTTCCTGCAGCCATTTCCCCTCCTGGACGGCAAGCCTCCGCTGTACACAAAAGTCCAGAAGAGAGAGCCGGTCTCCCCGAGGAGTCCTTCCTTCCTTCCTTCCTTTCTTCCTTCGGCCAACTTTGGGGTCACCTCCAAACCTCTGGCCAATTAATCACGGCGCAAAGTAACTTGGGGAAGGGGATTAGGAGCGGCGGCGCAGGAGAGGTCAGGCCAGGCCCGGCTGAGATCTGTGCCTCTATCTAGGAATCTATCATTAACAGGCCTAATGAACTGCTGATCAATGCCTTGATTTTCAGTTACACGGAGCACCTTTGGCACCGAGGAGTAAATTACATTCCCGGCCTCTTCTCCCCCAAAGGCTTTCGGAAGAATGCGCTGCGCTCAAATGCCTTTGCCAAAGAGAACGAGAGAGAGGAGCAGGCAGAAGGCCCAAGCACTCCCCATTTGGTGCCAACAGGGAGGGGGTGGGAAGGGGCCCCCGGGGCCATCTAGTCCAACCCCTTTGCCATTCAGGACAGACTAAAATGGCCTTCCCAAAAGATGCCAAGCCGGCTTCCAAAGAAGGAGAGCCCACCACCATCCAAAGGAGGTCGGTCCCACATTGCTCTGGGTTTGGGAGAGACCAAAGGTCATCTAGTCTCACGGGTAACACTAGGTAACAAAACTGGAAACCTTTTCTGTTCCTGGTTTGGAAGGATTATTTCCTGTTTAATGGGGCGGTCATGACTTTGAAAGTAGTTATTATTCGGCACCAGAAACATTGTTTTTGTGGCACAAACTCTGCCGAAAGGGTTGAGACTCAACGGCAAGAGATTCATGGGAAACCGAGAGCAAAAGGTGCGATTATAGCAGGAGGTCCTCATTCTACTCTCCAACAGCCTTCAAGGTAGGCTTCCTTCTGGACCATTCTCCATTCTAGTCGCCCAACTCCCCAACAACCCTGCAAGGTAGGCCACCTTCTCACCCATTCCCCATTATACTCACCTGATCAAACATTGGGTCCTCATCCTCCAACAACCCCGCAAGGTAGGCCTCCTCCTGGCTCATTCTCCACTACACCCATCCTACTCCCCAACAACCTTGCAAGGTAGGCTCTTCCTGGAGTATTCTCCATTATCCTCATCCTATCACACATTGGTCCATTCCACAATGTCCTCATCCAACTCCCCAACAACCCTGCAAGGTAGGCTTCCTTCTAGACCATTCTCCATTCTAGTCATCCTACTCCCCAACAACCCTGCAAGGTAGGCCACCTTCTCATCCATTCCCCATTATACTCACCCTATCAAACATTGGTCCATTCCGCAATGTCCTCATCTGACCCCCCAACAACCCTGCAAGGTAGGCCACCTACTCATCCTATCTCCACTATACGCACCCTATCACACATTGGTCCATTCTGCAATGTCCTCATCCGACTCCCCAACAACCCTGCAAGGTAGGCTTCCTTCTAGACCATTCTCCATTCTAGTCATCCTACTCCCCAACAACCCTGCGAGGTAGGCCACCTTCTCATCCATTCCCCATTATACTCACCCTATCACACATTGGTCCATTCCGCAATGTCCTCATCTGACTCCCCAACAACCCTGCAAGGTAGGCCACCTACTCATCCTATCTCCACTATACGCACCCTATCACACATTGGTCCATTCCGCAATGTACTCATCCTACTCCCCAACAACCCTGCAAGGTAGGCTTCTTCCTAGACCATTCTCCATTCTAGTCATCCAACTCCCCAACAACCCTGCAAGGTAGGCCACCTACTCATCCTATCTCCACTATACGCACCCTATCACACATTGGTCCATTCCGCAATGTTCTCATCCTACTCCCCAACAACCCTGCAAGGTAGGCTTCTTCCTAGACCATTCTCCATTCTAGTCATCCAACTCCCCAACAACCCTGCAAGGTAGGCCACCTACTCATCCTATCTCCACTATACGCACCCTATCACACATTGGTCCATTCTGCAATGTCCTCATCCGACTCCCCAACAACCCTGCGAGGTAGGCCTCTTCGTAGACTATTCCCCATTATGCTGATTCTATCCAACATTGGTCTATTCTTCAATGTCCTCCCCTTACTCTCCAACAACCCTGCAAGGTAGGCTTCCTTCTGGACCATTCTCCATTCTAGTCATCCTACTCCCCAACAACCTTGCGAGGTTGGCCTCTTCCTAGAGTATTCTCCATTATATTAATCCTATCCAACATCTGTTCATTCCCCAATGTCCTCATCCTACACCCCAACAATCCTGCGAGGTAGGCCACCTTCTAGGACGTTCTCCAGTGTCCTCCTCCTATTTCCCAACTGGGCTTGCAAGGAAGACCTCCGCCTGGCCCATTCTCCATTCTACTCTTCCTATCACACATTGGTCCATTCTCCAATGTCCTCATTGCACTCTCCCACAACCTTCAAGGTAGGCTTCCTTCTAGACCATTCTCCATTCTAGTCACCCAACTCGCCAACAACCCTGCGAGGTAGGCCACCTTCTCATCTATTCTCCATTATACTCATCCTATCACTCGTTGGTCCATTCCGCAATGTCCTCATCCGACTCCTCAACAACCCTGCGAGGTAGGCCTCTTCGTAGACTATTCCCCATTATGCTGATTCTATCCAACATTGGTCTATTCTTCAATGTCCTCCCCTTACTCTCCAAAAACCCTGCAAGGTAGGCTTCCTTCTGGACCATTCTCCATTCTAGTCACCCAACTCGCCAACAACCCTGCAAGGTAGGCCACCTTCTCATCTATTCTCCATTCTACTCTTCCTATCACTCGTTGGTCCATTCCGCAATGTCCTCATCTGACTCTCCAACAACCTTCAAGGGAAGGCTCCTCCTCGGCCATTCTCCAGTGTCCTCGCCTTACTGCCCAACAACCCCACAAGGTAGGCCTCCTCCTGGCCCATTCTCCACTACACCCATCCTACTCCCCAACAACCTTGCAGGGTAGGCCTCTTCCTAGACCATTCTCCATTCTAGTCATCCTATCACACATTGGTCCAATCTGCAGTGTCCTCATTGCACTCTCCCACAACCTTCAAGGTAGGCTTCCTTCTAGAGACCATTCTCCATTCTAGTCACCCAACTCCCCAACAACCCTGCAAGGTAGGCCACCTTCTCATCCATTCTCCATTATATGAGTATCACACATTGGTCCATTCTGCAATGTCCTGATCCGACTCCCCAACAACCTTGCAAGGTAGACTCTTCCTAGACGATTCTCCAGTGTCCTCACCCTATCCAACATTGGTCTATTCTGCAATGTCCTCACCTTACTCCCCAACAACCCTGCAAGGTAGGCCACCTTCTCATCCATTCCCCATTATACTCACCCTATCACACATTGGTCCATTCCGCAATGTCCTCATCTGACTCTCCAACAACCTTCAAGGAAGCTCCTCCTGGCCCATTCTCCAGTGTCCTCAACCTCCCCAACAACCTTGCAGGGTAGGCTTCTTCCTAGACCATTCTCCATTCTAGTCATCCTATCACACATTGGTCCATTCCGCAATGTCCTCAACCTACTCCCCAACAACCATGCAGGGTAGGCTTCTTCCTAGACCATTCTCCATTCTAGTCATCCTATCACACATTGGTCCATTCCGCAATGTCCTCAACCTACTCCCCAACAACGATGCAAAGTAGGCTTCCTTCTCTAGACCATTCTAGTCATCCTATCACACATTGGTCCATTCCGCAATGTCCTCAACCTACTCCCCAACAACGATGCAAAGTAGGCTTCCTTCTCTAGACCATTCTCCATTATACTCACCCTATCACACATTGGTCCATTCCGCAATGTCCTCAACCTACTCCCCAACAACGATGCAAAGTAGGCTTCCTTCTCTAGACCATTCTCCATTCTAGTCATCCTATCACATTGGTCCATTCCGCAATGTCCTCAACCTACTCCCCAACAACGATGCAAAGTAGGCTTCCTTCTCTAGACCATTCTCCATTCTAGTCATCCTATCACACATTGGTCCATTCCGCAATGTCCTCAACCTACTCCCCAACAACGATGCAAAGTAGGCTTCCTTCTCTAGACCATTCTCCATTATACTCACCCTATCACACATTGGTCCATTCCGCAATGTCCTCAACCTACTCCCCAACAACGATGCAAAGTAGGCTTCCTTCTCTAGACCATTCTCCATTCTAGTCATCCAACTCCCCAACAACCCTGCAAGGTTGGCCTCTTTCTTGAATATTCTCCATTATACTCATCCTATCCAACATCTGTTCATTCCCCAATGTCCGCATCTTACACCCCAACAATACTGCGAGGTAGGCCACCTTCTAGGACGTTCTCCAGTGTCCTCATCCTATTTCCCAACAGGACTTGCAAGGAAGACCTCCTCCTGGCCCATTCTCCATTCTACTCTTCCTATCACACATTGGTCCATTCTCCAATGTCCTCATCCAACTCCTCAACAACCTTCAAGATAGGCTTCCTTCTAGACCATTCTCCATTCTAGTCACCCAACTCGCCAACAACCCTCCTGGCCCATTCTCCACTACACCCATCCTACTCCCCAACAACCTTGCAGGGTAGGCCTCTTCCTAGACCATTCTCCATTCTAGCCATCCTATCACACATTGGTCCAATCTGCAGTGTCCTCATTGCACTCTCCCACAACCTTCAAGGGAAGCTTCCTCCTGGCCCATTCTCCAGTGTCCTCAACTTACTCCCCAACAACCTTGCAGGGTAGGCTTCTTCCTAGACCATTCTCCATTCTAGTCATCCTATCCAACATCTGGTCCATTCCGCAATGTCCTCAACCTACTCCCCAACAACGATGCAAAGTAGGCTTCCTTCTCTAGACCATTCTCCATTCTAGTCATCCTATCACACATTGGTCCAATCTGCAGTGTCCTCATTGCACTCTCCCACAACCTTCAAGGTAGGCCTCCTTCTAGAGAATCTAGACCATTCTCCATTCTAGTCATCCAACTCCCCAACAACCCTGCAAGGTAGGCCACCTTCTCATCCATTCCCCATTATATGAGTATCAAACATTGGTCCATTCCGCAATGTCCTCATCCGACTCCCCAACAACCTTGCAAGGTAGACTCTTCCTAGACGATTCTCCAGTGTCCTCACCCTATCCAACATTGGTCTATTCTGCAATGTCCTCACCTTACTCCCCAACAACCCTGCAAGGTAGGCCACCTTCTCATCCATTCCCCATTATACTCACCCTATCACACATTGGTCCATTCCACAATGTCCTCACCTGACTCCCCAACAACCTTCAAGGGAAGCTTCCTCCTGGCCCATTCTCCAGTGTCCTCAACTTACTCCCCAACAACCTTGCAGGGTAGGCTTCTTCCTAGACCATTCTCCATTCTAGTCATCCTATCACACATTGGTCCATTCCGCAATGTCCTCAACCTACTCCCCAACAACGATGCAAAGTAGGCTTCCTTCTCTAGACCAGTCTTTCTCAACCAGTGTGCCGTGGCACATTAGTGTGCCGTGACGGACCTCCTGCTGTGCTGCGAGAAAAGCTCTCTGCCCCCTTCCCCCCCCCCCCCGCCGAACTCCTGCTGCTTGGGGGAGGAGGAAGGGCCGGGCAGTAGCGAAAAGAAGAAGGGCCGGGCGCCTCCGCCCGGCCATTTCCCCAGCCAGCCTCCAATCGCCATGACTCCCCACCATGACTCCGCCCGCGCTCGCTGAAGCCGCGTGGAGGAGGAGCCCGCCCACTGAAGCCCGTCCAACGCTCATGCTCCTCCTCTGTAGGAGAGCTGAAGCTGGGGGGAGGGGCAGGGCATGGCGCGGCCTGTAGGAGAGCTGAAGCTGGGGGGGGGGTGAAGCTGGGGGGGAGGAGGCGGGGCATGGCGCGACCTGTAGGAGAGCTGAAGCTGAGGGGGCGGGGCATGGCGCGGCCTGTAGGAGAGCTGAAGCTGGGGGGGAGGGAGCGGGGAATGACTCGGCCTCTAGGAGAGCTGAAGCTGGGGGAGGGCGGGGCATGGCGCGGCCTGTAGGAGAGCTGAAGCTGGGGAGGGGCGGGGCATGGCGCAGCCTGTAGGAGAGCTGAAGCTGGGAGGAGGGGGCGGGGCATGGTGCGGCCTGCCAGGAGAGCTGAAGCTGGGGGAAGGGGGCGGGGCATGGTGCGGCCTGTAGGAGAGCTGAAGCTGGGGGGAGGGGCCGGGCATGGCGCGGCCTGTAGGAGCTGAAGCTGGGGGAGGGGGCGGGGCATGGCGCGGCCCGACTCTGCCCCCTCCCCCAGCTTCAGCACTCCCAGCAGCTGCTCTAGCCTTGAGGGGACAGTGCCAAGCCAGCATTGGCCTGGCTCTGGCACGGCTGGCTTGGCACTGCCCCCTCAAGGCTGGAGCATCTGCTGGAGAGCCCCGGGGTAGGGGCGGGGCATGGTGCAGCCTGGCCCGCCCCTCCCCCAGCTTCGGCACTCCCAGAAGCTGCTCCCAGCAGGCCACCAACCCCCAGCCCTTCTTTACTGTGTTAGAGTGTCATTTTGTTTCATTTTGGTTGGTGGTGTGCCCCCGGATTTTTTTAATGTTAAAAGTGTGCCGCGGCTCAAAAAAGGTTGGGAAACACTGCTCTAGACCATTCTCCATTCTAGTCATCCAACTCCCCAACAACCCTGCGAGGTAGGCCACCTACTCGTCCTATCTCCACTATACGCACCCTATCACACATTGGTCCATTCCGCAATGTCCTCATCAGACTCCCCAACAACCTTCAAGACAGGCCTCTTCCTAGACCATTCTCCATTCTAGTCATCCTATCCATTCCGCAATGTCCTCAACCTACTCCCCAACAACGATGCAAAGTAGGCTTCCTTCTCTAGACCATTCTCCATTCTAGTCATCCTACCACACATTGGTCCATACTGCAATGTCATCATCCGACTCCCCAAAACCCTGCAAGGTAGGCCTCCTCCTGGCCCATTCTCCACTATACCCATCCTACTCTCCAACAGCCCTGTGAGGTTGGCCTCTTCCTTGGGTATTCTCCATTATATTCATCCTATCCAACGTCTGTCCCTTCCTCAATGTCCCCATCCTACTTCCCAACCACCCTGCAATGTAGGCCACCTTCTAGTCCAGTCTCCATTACACTCACCCTAAGCATGGATCAATTCCCCAACGTCCACATCCTACTCCTCAACCACCCTGCAAGGTAGACTCTTCCTAGACCAGTGTTTCCCAACCTTTTTTGAGCCGCGGCACACTTTTAACATTAAAAAAATCTGGGGGCACACCACCAACCAAAATGACACAAAATGACACTGTAACATAGTAAAGAATGGCTGGGGGATGGTGGCCTGCTGGGAGCAGCTGCTGGGAGTGCCGAAGCTGGGGGAGGAGCCAGGCCACGCCATGCCCTGCCCGCCCCCCCCCGGCTTCAGTTCTCCCACAGCCGCCAGCCTTGAGGGGGCAGTGCCAAGCCAGCATTGTGCTGGCTCTGCCATCGCTGGCTTGGCACTGCCCCCTCAAGGCTGGTGAAGCTGTGGAGCGCTGAAGCTGGGGGGGGGCGGAGCCAGGCCACTTCATGCCCCGCCCCTCTCCTGGCTTCAGTTCTCCCACAGCCGCCAGCCTTGAGGGAGCAGTGCCAAGCCAGCATTGTGCTGGCTCTGCCACCGCTGGCTTGGCACTGCTCCCTCAAGGCTGGCAAAGCTGTGAGAACGCTGAAGCTGGGGGAGGGGGCGGAGCCAGGCCACTTCATGCCCCGCCCCTCTCCCAGCTTCAGCTCTCTCACAGCTTTGCCAGCCTTGAGGGGCAGTTCCAAGCCAGCAGTGTGCGGGCTCTGCCACCGCTGGCTTGGCACTGCCCCCTCAAGGCTGGTGAAGCTGTGGGAGTGCTGAAGCTGGGGGAGGGGGCGGAGCCAGGCCACTTCATGCCCCGCCCCTCTCCCGGCTTCAGTTCTCCCACAGCTTCGCCAGCCTTGAGGGAGCAGTGCCAAGCCAGCATTGTGCTGGCTCTGCCACCGCTGGCGTGGCACTGCCCCCTCAAGGCTGGCCAAGCTGGGGGAGAACTGAAGCCGGGGGAGGGGGGCGGAGCCAGGCCACTTCATGCCCCGCCCTCTCCCAGCTTCAGTTCTCCCACAGCTTCGCCAGCCTTGAGGCAGCAGTGCCAAGCCAGCATTGTGCTGGCTCTGCCACAGCTGGCTTGGCACTGCCCTCAAGGCAGCTGTGGGAGTGCTGAAGCTGCCAGGCATGCCCCGCCCCTCGCCTGGCTCAGCACTCCCACAGCTTCACCAGCCTTGAGGGAGCAGTGCCAAGCCAGCATTGTGCTGGCTCTGCCACCGCTGGCTTGGCACTGCTCCCTCAAGGCTGGCGAAGCTGTGGGAGCGCTGAAGCTGGGGGAGGGGGCGGAGCCAGGCCACTTCATCAGCCCCCAGCAGCGCCAGCCTTGAGGGAGCAGTGCCAAGCCAGCAGCTTGGCACTGCTCCCTCAAGGCTGGCAGAGGAGGAGCATGCCAGCATTGTGCTGGCTCTGCCATGGGCACTGCCCCCTCAAGGCTGGCAGCCGGGGGGGGGCAGAGCCAGGCTGCGCCATCCCCCTGGCTTCAGCTCTCTCACAGAGAGGAGGAGCATGAGCGGTGGATGGGCTTCAGTAGGCGGGGCTCTCCTCCGCGTCAACAGCAAGGGGCGGGAGTCATGGCGGATTGGAGGCTGGTTGGGAGACGGCCGAAAGAGGCGGCGCCCGGCCCTTCCTCCTCCTCTCCCAAGCAGCAGGAGGTTGGCAGGAGGAGGGGGGAAGGAAGGGGGGCAGAGAGCTTTTCTCGCGGCACACCTGATGAATGCTCACGGCACACTAGTGTGCCACGGCACACTGGTTGAGAAACACTGGCCTAGACTATTCTCCATTATACTACTCACCCTATCCAACATTGGTCTATTCTGCAATGTCCTCACCTTACTCTCCAACAACCCTGCAAGGTAGGCTTCCTTCTGGACCATTCCCGTCGTCCTACTCCCCAACAACCTTGTGAGGTTGGCCTCTTCCTAGACCAGTGTTTCTCAACCAGTGTGCCGTGGCACACTAGTGTGCCGTGAGCGTTCATCAGGTGTGCCGCGAGAAAAGCTCTCTGCCCCCTTCCTTCCCCCACCTCCTGCCAAACTCCTGCTGCTTGGGAGAGGAGGAGGAAGGGCCGGGCGCCGCCTCCTTCGGCCGTTTCCCCAACCAGCCTCCAATCTGCCATGACTCCCGCCCCTTGCTTGTTGAAGCCACGCGGAGGAGGAGCCCCGCCTACTGAAGCCCATCCACCGCTCATGCTCCTCCTCAGAGAGCTGAAGCCGGGGGGGATGGCGCAGCCTGGCTCTGCCCCCTCCCCCCGGCTTCAGCACTCCCACAGCTTCGCCAGCCTTGGGGGCAGTGCCAAGCCAGCGGTGGCAGAGCCAGCACAATGCTGGCTTGGCACTGCTCCCTCAAGGCTGGCGGCTGTGGGAGAACTGAAGCCGGGAGAGGGGCGGGCATGAAGTGGCCTGGCCTCCCCCTCCCCCAGCTTCAGCCTTGAGGGCTCCCACAGCTTCGCCAGCCTTGCTGGGGGCAGTGCCTGAAGCCAGCATGGTGGCAGAGCCAGCACAATGCTGGCTTGGCACAGTGCCAAGCCCTCAAGGCTGGCTGGCTTGGCTGTGGGAGGCTGAAGCCGGGAGAGGGGGGGCATGAGAGTGGCCTGGCTCCGCCTGTCCCCCCCCCCAGCTTCAGCGCTCCCACAGCTTCGCCAGCCTTGAGGGGCAGTGCCAAGCCAGCGATGGCAGAGCCAACACAATGCTGGCTTGGCACTGCCCCCTCAAGGCTGGCGAAGCTGTGGGAGAACTGAAGCCGGGGGGAGGGGGCGGGGCAGGGCATGGCGTGGCCTGGCTCCTCCCCCGGCTTCGGCACTCCCAGCAGCTGCTCCCAGCAGGTCACCACCCCCCAGCCATTCTTTACTATGTTACAGTGTCATTTTGTGTCATTTTGGTTGGTGGTGTGCCCCTAGATTTTTTTAATGTTAAAAGTGTGCCGCGGCTCAAAAAAGGTTGGGAAACACTGCTCTATGGCACCCATCCTACTCCCCAAAACCCTGAGAGGTAGGCCTCCTCCTGGCCCATCCTGGGCCTCAATGGAGCCACAGTGCCATCCTGCAAAGGCAAGGCAGAGGCGCCGGGCCTGCCTTCCAAATGCAGGCTGCGTCTCCCCTTTCCTCCCCGGCCTCTCCTTGGATGTGTTTTGCCTGTGCAAGAGGCGTGTGGACGGCTAATGAGGCCTGCAAGGCGGTGGTCCGTGGGGGCCGTCCGGGCAAAGAGTGCCCTGCGGTCAGAGAAAGCGAGGCCTTTGATTGCCCCGTTTGCCCCGCAGCAGCCTCCTCTCCCTTGCAGCTCCAAGGCCCGGCCCGGCTGGTGCCGAAGATGATGATGATGCCTCCGCCGCCACACCAGGCCCAAGGGGCAGATTGCAATGCAAAGGAAGAACAAGAAAGAAGAGAGGGATCTAAAGGGGAATGGGATTATTTCTGGGGTCCAAAAAGGGAAACCTAATTGGGAGCGGGGGGGGGGGGGGCAGGCGGCGCTGGTCGGGCGCGCTCTTCGTCGCATCCCCCTCAAATCAATGCATGTTTGCAAAATCAAATTCTCCCGAAACGAAGCGGGATGTTTTACATTAATCGGCGGCCCTCCAAGGGGTTTTATTCCGAACGAACGAACGAGGAATAGAGACCCTTCCCCATAAATAAATAAGTGCCTTTGCAATGTGCCGGCGTTTGAATTTATCCACAAGGCAGCTTAGCCAAAGTTAAAAGCACAGTGGCGGAAATGGCACGCCAGACAAGAGTGTACGCCGCAAAAGTGCATTGAGTACAATGGTAGAAAGGACACGCCGAGCAAAAGTGCGTGCCGTAAAGTGCATGCCTACAGTGGTGGAAATGGCACACCGTACCATCGCTCATGCCATGCAATGGTGTAGATGGCATCCCATACAGTTCTGCATGCCATAAAAGTGTATGCTGTACAAAGGTAGAAATTGCACACTGTACAGTTGTGCATACCGTAAAAGTGCATTGCATACAATGGTGGAAAGGACACACTGAACAAAAGTGCATGCCATCAGTGGTGGAAATGGCACACCGTACCATCGTGCATGCCATGAAAGTACGTGCCATGCAATGGTGCAAATGACATCCCATACAGTTCTGCATGCCATAAAAGTGCATGCCATACAATGGTAGAAATTACACACTGTACAGTTGTGCGTACCATAAAAGTGCATTGCATACAATGGTGGAAATGACACACCTAACAAAAGTGCATGCCTACAGTGGTGGAAATGGCACACCATACTATCATGCATGCTGCAAAAGTGCATGCCATGCAAAAGTGCACGCCATAAAATGCATGCCATGCAAATGGCATAAATTGCACCCCATACAGCTGTGCATGCCATAAAAGTACATTGCATACAATGGTAGAAAATGGCACACCTTACAAAAGTGCATGCCATAAAAGTGCATGGCCAAAATGGCACACTGTACCATCATGCATGCTATAAAGTGCATTCCATACGAAAGTGCATACCACGCAATGGTGTAAATGACACACCATGCAGTCGTACATGCCATAAAAGTGTATGCTGTACAATGGTAGAAATTGCACACCATATAGTCGTGTATGCTATAAAAGTGCATTGCATGCAATGGTGGAAATGGTACATCCTACAAAAGTGCATGCCATAAATGTGCATGGCGCATAATGGTGCAAATGGCACACTGTACAATAGTAATGCATGACATAAAAGTGTATGCTGTACAATGGTGGAAATGATACTCCATACTATTGTGCATGCCATAAAAGTGCATTCCATACAAAAGTGCACACCATAAAAGTGCACGCCACGCAATGGTGTAAATGGCATACCATACAGTCGTGCATGCCATAAAAGTGTATGCTGTACAATGGTAGAAATGGCACACCATATAGCCGTGCATGCTATAAAAGTGCAGTGCATACAATGCTGGAAATGACACGCCATACAACAGTGTGTGCCATCAATGTGCTTTCCATACAGTTGTGGAAATGGCACACCATTCAAAAGTGCATGCCATAGAAGTGCATGCCATGCATTGGTGGAAATGGCACAACATACAGTCGTGCGTGCCATAGACGTGCATACAATGGTGGAAATGGCATACCATAAACGCGCATGCCATAGTGAACATGACAATTAAACTAAGGCAAATTAACACCATTTTTGTAATGAGCAATGATCAATATAGGCCGTGCAACCCTTTATAGATCCTAGAAGGGACCCCCAAGGCCATCCAGTCCCACCCTGTTCTGCCAGGCGGAAAGGCCCCGTCCAGAGGTTCAATGTCTAAGACGTCCTTCCATATGGTGTGCAAAAGGTGCCGAGGAAGCATTGGCCAGGCTTCCTGTTGAGGCTTAAGCTCAGTTGACCAATATTTCAAAATCGAGAGGGAAAAACCCAAATGTTTCTGGTCCTGAGCATTGTGGGCGAGAGATTCTCCACCTGCAAAGGCTCGGCCAAAGGTTCCTTTGGGATATGCAAATAGGTGTCGTTCACCCCAAAGGTGAAGCAGAAAGGTGAGTGTCTCCTAGGGATGCCCCCTCTCCCCGCAGGCGCTTGGGCGGCGCTTGGCATGAGAGGCTAGAGCTCCCCTGAGGCCTGTTTGCCAGCCCTGCCAGGTAGGCCTCCCTGGCTTTGAGGGAGGAGGGAGGGAAGGAAGGAAGGAAGGAAGAGAAGGGGGAAAGAAGGAAGGAGGGAAGGAAATATAAAGGAAGGAGAAAGAAAGGGAGCAAGGAGGGAAGAGCAAGGAAGGGAAGAGGAAAGAAGGAAAGGGGGGAGGGGAAGAGGCAGGAAAGAAGGAAGGAAATGAAAGGAAGAGAAGGGGAAAATAGGAAGGGAGGGAGGGAAAGAGGAAAAGATAAAGGAAGGAGAAAGAAAGGGAGCACGGAGGAGGAGGGAGGGAAGAGCAAGGAAGGGAAGAGGAAAAGAGGAAGAGAGAAGAGGGGAGAGAAAGAGGAATGGAAGAGGAAGGAAGGAAGGAATGAAGGAAGGGGAAAAATAAGGAAGGAAGGAGAAAAAGGGAAGGGGGGAAGGAAATATTAAGAAAGGAGAAAGAAAGGGAGCACGGAGGAGGAGGGAGGGAAGAGCAAGGAAGGGAAGAGGAAAAGAGGAAGAGAGAAGAGGGGAGAGGAAGAGGAATGGAAGAGAAAGGAAGGAAGGAATGAAGGAAGGGGAAAAATAAGGAAGGAAGGAGAAAAAGGGAAGGGGGGAAGGAAATATTAAGAAAGGAGAAAGAAAGGGAGCAAGGAGGAGGAGGGAGGGAAGAGCAAGGAAGGGAGAAGGAAAGGGGAAGAGGCAGGAAAGAAGGAAAGAAATGAAAGGAAGAGAAGGGGAAAATAGGAAGGGAGGGAGGGAAAGAGGAAGAGATAAAGGAAGGAGAAAGAAAGGGAGCAAGGAGGAGGAGGGAGGGAAGAGCAAGGAAGGGAAGAGGAAAAGAGGAAGAGAGAAGAGGGGAGAGGAAGAGGAATGGAAGAGGAAGGAAGGAAGGAATGAAGGAAGGGGAAAAATAAGGAAGGAAGGAGAAAAAGGGAAGGGGGAAGGAAATATTAAGAAAGGAGAAAGAAAGGGAGCACGGAGGAGGAGGGAGGGAAGAGCAAGGAAGGGAAGAGGAAAAGAGGAAGAGAGAAGAGGGGAGAGGAAGAGGAATGGAAGAGGAAGGAAGGAAGGAAGGAAGGAAGGGGAAAAATAAGGAAGGAAGGAGAAAAAGGGAAGGAGGGAAGGAAATATTAAGAAAGGAGAAAGAAAGGGAGCAAGGAGGAGAGAGGGAAGAGCAAGGAAGGGAAGAGGAAAGAAGGAAAGGGGGGAGGGGAAGAGGCAGGAAAGAAGGAAGGAAATGAAAGGAAGAGAAGGGGAAAATAGGAAGGGAGGGAGGGAGGGAAAGAGGAAAAGATAAAGGAAGGAGAAAGAAAGGGAGCAAGGAGGAGGAGGGTGGGAGGGAAGAGGAAGGAAGGAAGGAAAAGAGGAAGGGAAGGGAGGAGAGAAGAAAAAGAATGGGATGGAATGGAAGAGGGAGGGATGAAACGAAGAGAAGGGGAAAAGAGGGAGGGAGGGAGGAAAAGGGGAAAAGGGAAGGACGGAGGGAAAGAAAAGATGAAGGAAGGAAAAAGAAAGGGAAGCAAGGAGAAGGAGGGAGGGAGAGAGGGAAGAGGAAGGAAGGGAAGAGGAAAAGAGGAAGAGAGAAGAGGGAAGAGGAATGGAAGAGGAAGGAAGGAAGGAAGGAATGAAGGAAGGGGAAAAATAAGGAAGGAAGGAGAAAAAGGGAAGGAGGGAAGGAACTATTAAGAAAGGAGAAAGAAAGGGAGCAAGGAGGAGAGAGGGAAGAGCAAGGATGAGAAGAGGAAAGCGGGAAGGGAGGGGAGGGGAAGAGGCAGGAAGGAAGAGAAGGGGAAAAGAGGGAGGGAAAGATAAAGGAAGGAGAAAGAAAGGGAGCAAGGAGGAGGAGGGTGGAAGAGGAAGGAAGGACAAGAGGAAGGGAAGGGAGGAGAGAAGAAAAGGAATGGAAGAGGGAGGAACGAAAGGAAGAGAAGGGGAAAAGAGGGAGGGAGGAAAGGGGAAAAGAGAAGGACGGAGGGAAGGAAAAGACAAAGGAAGGAAAAAGAAAGGGAATCAAGGAGAATGAGGGAGGAAAGGAAGAGTGCAGGAAAAGAGGAAGGGAAGAGGAAGGGAGGAAAGGAAGAGGGAAAGGAGGAGGGGGAAAGATGAAGCAAGGAGAAAAGGGGGAAGCAAGAAGGAGGGAGGGGAGAGGAAAAGAGGACGGAAGGGAAGAGGGGGAAGAGGATGAAGGAAGGGAAGAGGAAAAGAGGAAGGAAAGGGAGGATGCTTCCTGCTCTTACCTGGCGCCCAAAGTGCCGGGACCGGGGAAGTGAGGAGCAGATCCGAGACACAGTTGCAGTCCATGGCGGAAGGGAGGGATTATTGGGACCTGAAGAAGGAGAGAAAGAAGAGGAGGATGAGGATGGAGGGAAGGAAGGAGGGAGGAGAGGAGGAGAGCGGCCAGGGAGGGAGGGAAGGAAGGAAGGAAGGCGTCAGGGGAAGAATCACACCATTAGAGGCAAATAAAAGAGAAGGGAAAGAGAAGGAAGAAGGGAGGGAAAGAGTTGAAGGAAATACGCAAGAAGGAAGGGAAGAAGGGGAGGAAAAGAAGAGAGAGAAGATTTAAAGGCAACCAATCCTTCTCCGTCTATTATTATTTCTTGGAGAGCTGGAAAAGCCCATCGTTTTCCCATTCCTCCTGAGAAAAAAGGAGAAACCGCCAAACACGTGTGAATGCACCAACACGCAAAATACACGTGTAACAAAAGGGTGGGGGGCAGCCACTGCCTTGAAAGCAGAACATATAGCCATTTATTCTGGAGGAGACTTCCATCGCGCCATCGTTTTCCCATTCTTCCTGAGTAAAAGGAGAAACCTCCAAACACGTGTGAATGCACCAACACGCAAAATACACGTGTAACAAAATGGGGAGGGCCCAGCCACTGCATTGAAAGCAGAACATAGCCATTTATTCTGGAGGAGACTTCCATTGCGCCATCGTTTTCCCATTCTTCCTGAGAAAAGGAGAAACCTCCAAACACGTGTGAATGCACCAACACGCAAAATACACGTGTAACAAAATGGGAGGGCCCAGCCACTGCACTGAAAGCAGAACATATAGCCATTTATTCTGGCGGAGACTTCCATCGCGCCATCGTTTTCCCATTCTTCCTGAGAAAAGGAGAAACCTCCAAACACGTGTGAATGCATCAACACGCAAAATACACGTGTAACAAAAGGGAGGGAGCCAGCCACTGCATTGAAAGCAGAACATATAGCCATCATTTATTCTGGAGGAGACTTCCATCTCGCTTGTGTGCGGTCCTTCCTGAAGCAAGACCCGTGTGGACGCGCAGACACGTGTCTATCCCGACACGCGTGTTTGCCCCGACTTGGGTTTGCCTTGAGGGGAGAGAGGGGACGCCTTGATTTGGAAGGACGAGGCATTGACGGGCGTTCAAAAAGCACCAAAGGGGTCATCAACATTTTCCCGACATGAATGAAGCCCCTTCCCCAAATTCCTTGGGCGCCCCCTCGTCTTCTTCAAGGCTGGGAACTGATAGATCGATAACTGATAGATCGATTGGTTTCACCAATACAGGGCTAATCGATGTCAATATTATCCCAATCATAAGCAAAGGAAAAGTTGCCTGGAAGTGATCATAATAATAATATTGATACTACTACTACTACTAATAATAATATAAAAACAACAACAACAAGAGATGAGATTGTATTGGACCCCCTCCCCTAAAAAAATCACTTGATTGCGCCCCCCAAACCCCAACTTCCGGCAAAGTTTTGGCAATCTAGCCCCTCTCCCCCTAAAACTGGCATTAAATCCCCCCGACGTTTGCATCTCGCCTCCCCCCTCCCCATGGAAACCCTAAAGACCCTAAATGGGGAGGGGGCGCCTCTAGGAAGGCCAAAGGTCACTGCCTCCAAAGGCGTTACAGTCACAGGCACCCCCCTCGGCGCCCCCTCCCCAATCAGCTGTCCTTCCTTCCTTTGAGCACTTCCGGGAGCTCTCCCCCTCCCCATTTTGTCCCCCCTTCCCCTCAAAGGAGGACCCCTCCTCACCGCCAGGCGCCTCGAAAGAGAGTCGGGGTTTTTTTGGGGGGCAGCACTCCTCCTTCCTTTCCCCTTCCTTCCGCCAGAAGCTCATTTGCCGGATAGAGAGACCCTCCCCACTTCCTTCCTCCCTCCTTCTCCCTTTCCCCCTCCCGCGGGGAAAAAAGAAAGGGGGGGCAGATTAGGGGAGTGAGGGGGGGGGACCCCGGGAGGGAGGGAGGGGCGGGGGCACTGCGTTCTCCCGTGCGTTCGTTCCTCCTTTTTCCTTCCTTCCCTCTCTTTCTTTCCTTCCTTCTACTTTCTTTCTCTTTTACGTTCCTTTCTTTCTCTTCCTTCTTTTTCTTTCTCTATTCCCCTTTCTTTTTTCCTCCCTTTCTTCTCTTCTTTTCTTTCTCTCTTTTCTTCTCTCCCTTTCTTCCCCTTCTTTCGCTATTCCTTCTTCCCTCCCTCCTCTCTTCCTTCCTTCCCTCCCTTTATTCCTCCCTTCTTTCCTCCCTCCCTCCCCTCCTTCCTTTTCTTTCCTTCTTTCTTTTTATTTCTTTCTCTCTTACCTTCCTTTCTTCCTCTTTCTTTCCCTCTTCCTTACTTCCCTTTCTTTCTCTAGTCCCTTTTTCTTCCCTCCGTCCTTCCCCCTTTCTTCTTTCTTCTTATCTCCCTTCTTCTCTTCCTTCCTTCCCTTTCTTTCACTGTTCCTTCTTTCTTTCTTCCCTCCCTCCCTCCTCTCTTCTTTCCTCCCTTCCCTTTATTCCTCCCTTTTTCCTCTCTCCTTCCCCTCCTTCCTTTTCTTTCCTTCTTTCCCTCTTTCTTTTCCTTTCCCTTCCTCCTTCCTTGCCTTTCTCCCTCCTTCCATTTCTCTTTTTATCCTTTCCTTCTCCATCCTTCACCTTCCTTCCTCATTCCCTCGCTCTCCCCCTGTGGTTTCCCTTTTTTCCTCTCCTGCCATTCTTTCCCTCCATCCTCTTCCTTTCCACACTCCCCCCCCCCCTCCATCTTGAAAAGTCCCGCAAAGACATAAGGAGAGAGAGGGGGGGATGGATGGATGGATAGATAGATGGACAGATAGATAGATGGATGGATGGATGGATGGATGGATAAATAGATAGATAGATGACAGGATGGATGAATGGATGGATGGATATATAGATGGATGACACGATGGATGGATGGATAGATAGAGTGAGGATGGATGGATGGCAGGATGGCAGGATGACACAATGGGTGGATGGATGGGTGGATAGATGGATGGATGACAGGATGACACGATGGATGGATGGATAGATAGATAGACTAATGGATGGATGGATGGATGACACAATGGGTGGATGGATAGATGGGTGTATGACAGGATGGATGGATGGATAGACAGACAGATAGACAGACAGACGACAGGAAGGAAGGAAGTCTTGATAGATGGATGGATGGACAGCTAGACAGAGACTGAAGATAGAGACAGGTAGATGATAAACTCATAGAATCATAGACCTATCTTATTGGATAGATGATTGAGAGATAGATGGATGGATGAGAGGATGGATGGATAGATATATAGATGGATGACAGGATGGATGGATAGATGGATAGATGACAGGATGGATGACACGATGGATGGACGGATGGATAGATAGAGTGATGGATGGATGGATGGACGGATGGATAGATAGAGTGATGGATGGATGGATGGATGACACAATGGGTGGATGGATGGATGGATGGATAGATGACAGGATGGATGACACGATGGATGACACGATGGATGACACGATGGATGGATGGATAGATGGATGTATGACAGGATGGATGGATGGATGGATAGATAGACAGACAGACAGACATATAGACAGACAGACGACAGGAAGGAAGGCAGTCTTGATAGATGGACGGATGGACAGCTAGACAGAGACTGAAGATAGAGACAGGTAGATGATAAACTCATAGAATTATAGACCTATCTTATTGGATAGATGATTGAGAGATAGATGGATGGATGGATGGATGGATGAGAGGATGGATGGATGGATAGATATATAGATGGATGACAGGATGGATAGATGGCTAGATAGATGACAGGATGGATGACACGATGGATGGATAGATAGATGGGTGGATGATAGGATGGATGGATAGATGGATAGATGACAGGATGGATGGCACGATGGATGGATGGATGGATGGATAGATAGAGTGATGGATGGATGGACGGATGGATGGATAGAGTGATGGATGGATGGATGGCAGGATAGATGGATGGATGACACAATGGGTGGATGGATGGACAGATGGATAGATAGAGTGATGGAAGGATGGCAGGATGGATGGATGGATGACACAATAGGTGGATGGATGGACGGATGGATAGATAGAGTGATGGATGGATGGATGGACGGATGGATAGATAGAGTGATGGATGGATGACAGGATGACACGATGGATGGATGGATGGACGGATGGATAGATAGTGATGGATGGATGGCAGGATGGATGGATGACACAATGGGTGGATGGATGGATGGATAGATGACAGGATGACATGATGGATGGATGGATAGATGGATAGATGACAGGATGGATGACACGATGGATGGATGGATGGATAGATGGATAGATGGGTGGATGACAGGATGGATGGCACGATGGATGGATGGATAGATGGGTGGATGACAGGATGGATGGCATGATGGATGGATGGATAGATGGATAGATGACAGGATGGATGGCACGATGGATGGATGGATGTGGATGACAGGATGGATGGATGGTGGATGATGGATGGACTGACAGGATGGATGGCACGATGGATGGATAGATGGATAGATGGATGGATGACAGGATGGATGGCACGATGGATGGATGGATGGATGGGTGGATGACAGGATGGATGGATGGGTGGATGACAGGATGGATGACACGATGGATGGATGACAGGATGACACGATGGATGGATGGATGAATGGATGGATGGACGGACGGATGGATAGATAGTGATGGATGGATGGATGGATGGCAGGATGGATGGATGACAGAATGGGTGGATGAATGGATAGATGGATGACAGGATGACACAATGGATGGATGGATAGATGGATAGATGACAGGATGGATGACACAATGGATGGATGGATAGATGGGTGGATGACAGGATGGATGGCACGATGGATGGGTGGATAGATGGGTGGATGACAGGATGGATGACAGGATGGATGGACGGACGGACGGATGGATGGATGGATAGATAGTGATGGATAGATGGCAGGATGACATGATGGATAGATGGATAGATGGATAGATGACAGGATGGATGACACGATGGATGGATGGATAGATGGGTGGATGGCACGATGGATGGATGGATGGATAGATGGGTGGATGACAGGATGGATGACACGATGGATGGATAGATGGGTGGATGACACAATGGGTGGATGGATGGATGACAGGATGGATGACACGATGGATGGATGACAGGATGACACGATGGATGGATGGATGGATAGAGTGATGGATGGCAGGATGGATGGATGACACAATGGGTGGATGGGTGGATGGATAGATAGAGTGATGGATGGATAGATAGAGTGATGGATGGATGGGTGGCAGGATGGATGGATGACACAATGGGTGGATGGATGGGTGGATAGATGGATGGATGACAGGATGACACGATGGATGGATGGATGGATGGATAGATAGATAGACTAATGGATGGATGGATGGATGACACAATGGGTGGATGGATGGGTGGATAGATGGATGTATGACAGGATGGATGGATGGATGGATAGATAGACAGACAGATAAACAGACAGACGACAGGAAGGAAGGAAGTCTTGATAGATGGACGGATGGACAGCTAGACAGAGACTGAAGATAGAGACAGGTAGATGACAAACTCAATGGGTGGATGGATGGGTGGATAGATGGATGGATGACAGGATGACACGATGGATGGATGGATAGATAGATGGAGTAATGGATGGATGGATGACACAATGGGTGGATGGATGGATAGGTGGATGTATAGATGGATAGATAGATAGATGGATAGATGGATGGATAGATGACAGGATGAATGGATGGATAGATAGCTATGTATATATAGAGGTAGGTAGGTAGAAAGGTAAATAAATGACTAATTGATGGAGATAGAGAGGGGGGAATCAAAGGGAAGGTATGAGATCCATGAGAAGATAGAGGAAGGGAGCTGGAAAGATAGATGGAAGAGAGCGAAGAAAGAGGGGGAAGAGGATTGGGAGACAGAAGAGAGGGGGCAAGGGGGGCGAGAAGGGGGGACCGTGTTGGCAGAAGGCTCACCTGTGTGTTAGGGCAGTGTTTCCCAACCAGTGTGCCATGGCACACTAGTGTGCCATGAGCGATCATCAGGTGTGCGTGGGAAATTGGAACCTCCAATACCCTTTCTTCCCCCTCCTGCCCACAGTGCTCTCTGGATGTAGGTGAACTACAACTTCCAAACTCAATGTCAATTCCCAAGCAAACCCTTTCAGTACTTTCTGTTGGTAATGAGAGTTCAATATGCCAAGTTTGGTTCAATTCCATTGTTGCAAGAGTTCAGGATGCTCTTTGATTGTGTGTTAACTATAAATCCCAGAAACTGTAACTCCCAAATGTCAAGGTCTATTTTCCCCAAACTCCATCTGTGTTCACATTTGGGCATATTGAGTATTCATGCCAAGTTGGTCCTGATCCAACATTGTTTCAGTCCACAGTGCTCTCTGGATATAGGTGAACTACAACTCCAAAACCCAAGGTCAGTGCCCACCAAACTCTTATAGCATTTTCTCTTGGTTATGGGAGTTCTGTGTGGGAAGTTTGTGTCTTTCTGTCATTCCTGCCAGGATATCTATGTTGTGTTCATCGAAACAGGCCCAGGTTTCACACTGAGTGTATAAATACATTTAGAAACATATTAACTATATGTATTACTGTGTTAGAGTGTCATTTGGTGTCATTTTGGTTGGTGGTGTGCCCCAGGATTTTGGAAATGTAAAAAATGTGCCGCGGCTCAAAAAAGGTTGGGAAACACTGTGTTAGGGAAAGAAGAGGGGACTAA
>JARBWK010000011.1:1632619-1647619 GCA_030556195.1 Anolis apletophallus | reverse complement strand
GGATAGATAGATAGATAGATAGAGGGATGGAGAAGTAGATGAATACACAGAATTATGAGGAAATATATGGCTAGGTAAGGAGAATGGACAGATAAAGGGATGTATAGAAAGAATGATGGAGGGATGGAGGAATATATGGATAGATAGAAGGATGGACAGATAGAGTGATAGAAGGATGGATAGATAGAGGGATTAATGGAATGGTGGGGGGATGGAGAAATAGGTAGAAGGATAGGAGGACAAAATGGTGGAGAAATAGATGGATGGATGGATGGATAGAGGGATGGATAGAATGATGGAGTGGTTGAGAAGATGATTGATAGAGGGATCCATAAGTAGAGGGATGACTAGATAGAGGAATGAATAGGTTGGGTGAGGGATGGAGAAATGGAGAAATAGATGACTAGATAGAATGATGGGGAAATATAGGACTAGATAGAGGGATGGATAGAATGATGGAGGGATGGAGAAATGGGTAGATAGATAGAGGGATGAATAGACAGAATGATGAAGGGATGGATGGATAGAGGCATGGACAGGTAGAATGATGGAGGGATGGATAGAGTGATGGACAGATAGAATGATGGAGGGATGGATGGAGAGAGTGATGGACAGATAGAATGATGGAAGAATGGATGGATAGAGTGATGGACAGAGAATGATGGAAGAATGGATAGATAGAGTGATGGACAGATAGAATGATGGAAGAATGGGATGGATAGAGTGATGGACAGATAGAATGATGGAAGAATGGATAGATAGAGTGATGGACAGATAGAATGATGGAAGAATGGATGGATAGAAGTGATGGATGGGAAGATAGAATGATGGGAAGATAGATGGATAGATGGATATGATGGACAGATGGACAGATAGAATGATGGAAGTATGGATGGAGAGAGTGATGGACAGAGAATGATGGAAGAATGGATGGATAGAGTGATGGACAGATAGAATGATGGAAGAATGGATGGAGATGGGAGGATGATGGAAGGATGGATGGATGGAAGGATGGACAGATAGAATGATGGAAGAATGGATGGATAGAGTGATGGACAGATAGAATGATGGACGGATGGAGAGATAGAGTGATGGAGGAGGACAAAATGGTGGAGAAATAGATGGATGGATGGATGTGATGGACAGATAGAATGATGGAAGAATGGATGGATAGAGTGATCGACAGATAGAATGATGGAAGAATGGATGGATAGAGTGATGGACAGATAGAATGATGGATGGATGATGGATAGAGAGAGTGATGGACAGATAGAAATGGAAGAAATGGATGGATGGAGAAATGGAAGAATGGAATGATGGACAGATAGAATGATGAAGGGATGGATAGAGAGAGTGATGGACAGATAGAATGATGGAGGGATAGAGAGATAGAGTGATGGACAGAATGATGGAAGAATGGATGGATGGATGGATAGAATGATGGAAGAATGGATGGATAGAGTGATAGAATGATGGAAGAATGGATGGATAGAGTGATGGACAGATAGAATGATGGAAGAATGGATGGATAGAGTGATGGACAGATAGAATGATGGAAGAATGGATGGATAGAGTGATGGACAGATAGAATGATGGAGGGATGGATGGATAGAGTGATGGACAGATAGAATGATGGAGGGATGGATAGAGAGAGTGATGGACAGATAGAATGATGGAGGGATGGATGGACAGAGTGATGGGCAGATAGAATGATGGAAGAATGGATGGATAGAGTGATGGACAGATAGAATGATGGAGGGATGGATGGATAGAGTGATGGACAGATAGAATGATGGAAGAATGGATGGATAGAGTGATGGACAGATAGAATGATGGAAGAATGGATGGATAGAGTGATGGACAGATAGAATGATGGAAGAATGGATGGATAGAGTGATGGACAGATAGAATGATGGAAGAATGGATGGATAGAGTGTGATGACAGGATAGAATGATGGATGATGGAAGAATGGATGGATAGAGTGATGGACAGATAGAATGATGGAAGAATGGATGGATAGAGTGATGGACAGATAGAATGATGACAGATAGAATGATGGAGAAATGATGGAAGAATGGATGGATAGAGTGATGGACAGAATGATGGAAGAGGATGGATGGATGGAGTGATGGACAGATAGAATGATGATGAAAGAATGGATGGATAGAGTGATGGACAGATAGAATGATGGAAGAATGGATGGATAGAGTGATGGACAGATAGAATGATGCAGGGATGGATAGTGATGGAGAGAATGATGGAAGAATGGATGGATAGAGTGATGGACAGATAGAATGATGGAAGAATGGATGGATAGAGTGATGGACAGATAGAATGATGGAAGAATGGATGGATGGATGGATAGAATGATGGATGGATGGATGGATAGAGTGATGGAATGATGGAAGAATGGATGGATAGAGAGAGTGATGGGCAGATAGAATGATGGAGGGATGGATGGATAGAGTGATGGACAGATAGAATGATGGAGGGATGGATGGATAGAGGCGTAGACAGGTAGAATGATGGATGGATGGCTAGATAGAAGAATGGAGAAATAGAAGGATAGATAGACAGAATGATGGAGGGATGGAGAAATAGATAAACAAAAAGATGGATAAATATATGGATGGATGAAGTGACAGAATGATGGAGGGATGGATGGAGGGATGGACAGATAGAATGATGGAGGGATGGATGGATAGAGGATGGAGAGAAGGAAAAATAGATGGGGAGAGAAATAGAGGGATGGATACTAGCTAGAGGGCCGGAGGAATGCAAACCTGGTCCCTCTTTCTCTCCCAACCCCTCCCAAAAGAGGCCCAGGAGAAGCCCCCAGCCCCCTCCCCTCCCCTGCAGGAAGCCCCCTAAACGCCCCTTCCTCCTCCTCGCAGAGCCCCCTCCCCTCGCCCCCTCCCTCCCTCCCTCCTTCCTTGTCTGCCTAATCTTCCGTGTGATTTTCGGGCCGGGCCTCGCTTTCTTCCTTCCTTCAAAGGGGCTCCCTCCCTCCCCTTATTCCGCCCCAGGGCCCCCTCCCTCCCCCCTCGCCCCCGCCCCAGATGAGAGGCCGGATCATTTCCTTGTTAGTTTTGATTTCGGTTACCGAGGCTTTCAACTTCCCTCCAACCTCCTCCAGAAACGTTATAACAAGTTGCCCTGGGAATTGCGCGCCAGACCCCCCCACACACACACACACGCCCCCTCCCCTCCTCCCTCCTCCCCTCCCTGCCCTCCCCTCGTTCCCCGAAACCAGGGAAAGGAGGCGCACAACGGGAACCCCCAACACACACAAGACCAAGACCCCGACAATGGCCGCACCAAAGAAAGAAAGAAAGAAGGAAGGAAAGGAAAGCAAGCAGTGCCCCCTCCCCACTTCTCTGCCCCCTCCCACTTTGCTCCCCTTCTCTCACTTCGTTCCTGGTCTTCACAACCGGATCCAGTTTACATATATAGAAAGAGATATATAGATATAGACACACGACACAGAGAGGGAATCTACCTACCTATATATATATGGGGAGGACTATACATTGAGAAAGAGAGAATGAATATACAGATAGAGAGAAGGAATATATATTTATGTGATGTATGTATATATATATATATATATTGTATATATGTGTATGTATATATATATAATCTCGTGTATTTTTTATATATATATATAGCGTGTACGTATTGTAGTGTATGGTAGGTATGTGTGTACATATATATATATCATATGTATGTACGTGTGTATATGTTATGTGTGTATGCGTATATATATGTGTTTAGTATTGTATATATGTGTGTGTGTATAGTATGTCTGCGTATTTTTATGTATATATATAGCGTGTACGTATATAAAGTACCAGTGTATGGTATATATATGAGTACATGTGCATATATCATATGTATGTACGTGTGTATATGTTATGTGTGTATGCGTATATATATGTATTTAGTATTGTATATATGTGTGTGTGTGTGTATAGTATGTCTGCGTATTTTATGTATATATATAGCGTGTACGTATATAAAGTACCAGTGTATGGTATATATATGAGTACATGTGCATATATCATATGTATGTACGTGTGTATATGTTATGTGTGTATGTGTATATATATATGATGTGTTTAGTATTGTATATATGTGTATGTATAGTATTTGTGCGTATTTTATGTATTTATATAGTGTGTACGTGTATATAGGACCTGTGTTTGATACACACACACACATGTAAGTATGTATAGGTTATGTGTGTGTGTATATATGATGTGTTCAATATTATGTTTATATATATGTGCGTGTATAGTATGTGTGCGTATTTCTCCGACGAAGCCTCCGAGTCTGCTGCTATTATTATTATTATTATTATTATTATAAAACACAACAATTATTATATGTTATATTTTATTGTTGTTGTTATTGTATGTAAATTGATATGTTATTATTAATTATTATTATTATTTATTATTCGGCTCCCATTTCCCCAAATCCCCACCAAAGCCTCGATGTGTGGGTAGGTGTTTCACGTGGGAATGGACTCTCCAGTCGCGGGAAAATACCCCCTCTTTTCTCTCTCTTCCTTCGCAAATGGGAAAGCACACAAGGTTAAACATGATTGCAAACCCACCCACCCCCACCCCTTACCGTTTTGCTTTAAACGCACTTGAGACAGCGTCCACGCGTGAATGCGGGTGTTACGCGTGTCAGCGGCTCAACGTGACCCTTCTGTTGCCGGGACCGCTTTACTGCTGTTGTTGCTTTCATTTCGTGTGTATGTGTGTATGTATATCTGCACACATACATATATACACGTACACACTATATAAATACATACAAATACGCACACATACTATACACGCATACACACACACACATAATATTGAACACAACATATATACACACACATAACATACACACACATAATACACAGGTCCTATATACACTTACACACTATATAAATACATAAAAATACGCACACATACTATACACGCACATATATATAAACATAATATATATATACACACATAACATATATTTTATTGAAAAAATGTAGTACATTTAATAATAATAATAATAATAATAATAATAAGCAGACTCGGAGGCTTCCCTGGAGAGTTGGGAGCTGAATAATAATAAGATATTAATTTACAAGTATTATTAATAATAAAGTATTATATTAATAATAATAATAATAATAATAAGCGGACTCGGAGGTCTCGGTGGAGAGTTGGGAGCTGAATAATAATAATAATATGATATTAATTTACAATTATTATTAGTAATAAAGTATTATATTTAATAATAATAATAAGCAGACTCTGAGACCTCGGTGCAGAGCTGGGAGCCTAATAATAATAATAATAAAAAAAAATATGAGATTAATTTACATGTATTTTTAATAATAAATTAATACATTTAATAATAATATAATATAATAATAGTAATAATAATAAATATGGGATTAAATTACATGTATTTTTAATAATAAAGTATTACATTTAATAATAATATAATATAATAATAGTAATAATAATAAAAAATATGGGATTAAATTACACGTATTATTAATAATAAAGTATTACATTTAATAATAATATTATAATAATAAATTTGGGATTAAATTGCATGTATTTTAATAATAAAGTATTACATTTAATAATAATAATAATATATATGGGATTAAATTACATGTATTTTTAATAATAAAGTATTACATTTAATAATAATATAATATAATAATAGTAATAATAATAAAAAATATGGGATTAAATTACACGTATTTTTAATAATAAAGTATTACATATAATAATATAATATAATAATAATGGTGATAATAATAATAAATATGGGATTAAATTACATGTATTATTAATAATAAAGTATGACATTTAATAATAATATTATAATAATAAATATGGGATTAAATTACATGTATTATTAATAATAAAGTATGACATTTAATAATAATATTATAATAATAAATATGGGATTAAATTACATGTATTTTAATAATAAAGTATGACATTTAATAATAAAAATAATAAAAATAATAATATGGGATTAAATAACATGTATTTTAATAATAAAGTATTACATTTAATAATAATAATAAAAATGGTATTAAATTACATGTATTTTTTAATAATAAAGTATTACATTTAATAATAATAATAAATATGGGATTAAATTACATGTATTTTAATAATAAAGTATTACATTTAATAATAATAATAATAATAAATATGGTATTAAGTTACATGTATTTTTTAATAATAAGTATTGCATTTAATAATAATAAATATGGGATTAAATTACATGTATTTTAATAATAAAGTATTACATTTAATAATAAAAATAATAATAAATATGGGATTAAATTACATGTATTTTCAATAATAAAGTATTACATTTAATTTATTATTATTAATAATAATAATAAGCAGACTCGGAGGCCTCGGTGGAGAGTTGGGAGCCGAATAGTAATAGTAATAATAATAATAATAATAATAATAAATATGGGATTAAATTACCTATATGAATATAATAATAAGAGAGTAACTAAAATTGGGGAGTTAGTTGGGAAGAGAACCACAGCAAGGCTCCTTAAAGGCGAAGGTTGCCCTCCCTCTCCCCGCTCTCTCTCTCTCTCTCTCCCTCTTTTATTTTGGGGAGGGGGTTGGGGGGATCGATGCCCTAAATTATTCATCGTCATTAATTATCGATTCGGATATCTGGCGGCGGAGGTGGGTGTGTGAGTCGGGGGGGGGGGGGATCATGGTTGCATCACCTGCGGGCGAAAGAGACCCTTCTTCTTCCTCTGAAAGCAAAGAGAGAGAGAGAGACCCCCCCGCCCGCCCCCGCCCCAATAACTATCTTCTCTTCCTCGCCCCGATCCCGGCGCCGCCGGATCGATCCACCGGGATCAATGGCGAGGAGGCGTGCAACTAATCGCCGCCGAAGCCGCTTTGATCTCTGGGCCCTCCTCCGAGGGGAGGGGAGGGGGATGCAACGAGGGGAGGGGGCCAGGCCAGGACTAAACGCCCCGCAAAGCGGACTTCAAGAGCCCGGGCTGGCTTAAAGAGCCCGGGAAGCGAGGGAACGCGGTAGAGGCAGGAGGAGGAGAAGGAGGACCAGCCCCCATTCATTCATTCAAGGGGTCTTATTTGGGGAGGGGGCGCCAACAAAGTCCCCCCCTGGACAGAAAAGGGCAGCAGGATGAGATGGTGATGATGATAATAAGCTCAAAGAGGAAAGGGAATTGGGCTGAGAGTGCTTTTATTCTCTCTCGGAAGGAGGGAATGAAGGAAAGGAGGAGAAAGAGAGATAGAAGGAAGGAAAAGAGGGGTAGAGGCTTTTTTGGGGAGGGGGCGACAACAAAGTCTCCTCGTGGACAGAAAAACAGGATGAGGATGATGGTAATAATAATAAGAGGAAAGGGAATTGGGGATATGGCTTGGTTTTTCTCTCTCGGAAGGAGGGAATGAAAGAAAGGAGGAGAAAGAGAGATAGAAGGAAGAAAAAGAGTGATAGAAGCTTTTTATCTCAACTCCCCCCCCCCGGGATTTTTTTGGGAGGAAGGGGTGCCATAGGAAAAACATGGGGGAAGGATAATGTGGGGTGACTGCTCTCATCGGAAGAAGGGAATGAAGGAAAGGAGGAGAAAGAGAGATAGAAGGAAGGAAAAGAGGGATAGAGTCTTCTTTGGGGAGGGGGCGCCAACAAAGTCCCCTCCTGGACAGAAAAACAGGATGAGGATGGGGAGGGTGATAATAATAATGAGGAAAGGGAATTAAGGAGATGGCTTGGAAGGAGGGAATGAAGGAAAGGAGGAGAAAGAGAGATAGAAGGAAGGAAAAGAGTGATAGAAGCTTTCTTTCTCACCTCCCCCCCCCCACAGGGATTTCTTTTTTGGGAGGGGATATATAAGAGGAAGGGGTGCCATGGGAAAACACATGGGGGTGATTACTCTCCTCGGAAGAAGGGAATGAAAGAAAGGAGGAGAAAGAGAGATAGAAGGAAGGAAAAGAGTGATAGAAGCTTTTTATCTCAACTCCCCCCCCCCCGGGATTATTTTGGGAGGAAGGGGTGCCATAGGAAAAACATGGGGGAAGGATAATGTGGGGTGACTGCTCTCATCGGAAGAGGGAATGAAGGAAAGGAGGAGAAAGAGAGATAGAAGGAAGGAAAAGAGTGATAGAGGCTTTTTTCTCACCTCTCTCTCTCCCCCCCCCCCCCAGGGAATTTGTTTTTGGGGGTGGGATATGTAAGAGGAAGGGGTGCCATAGGAAAATATGGGAGAAGGATAATGTGGGGTGATCGCTCTCCTCGGAAGAAGGGAATGAAGGAAAGGAGGAAAAAGAGAGATAGAAGGAAGGAAAAGAGGGATAGAGGCTTTTTTCTCACCCCCCCCTCCCACCACAGGGATTTCATTTTTGGGAGCGAATATAGAAGAGGAAGGGGTGCCATAGGAAAAACACGGGGAAGGATAATGTGGGGTGATTACTCTCCTCGGAAGAAGGGAATGAAGGAAAGGAGGAGAAAGAGAGATAGAAGGAAGGGAAAGAGTGATAGAGGCTTTTTTCTCCCCCCCCCCAAGGGAATTTGTTTTTGGGGGTGGAATATGTAAGAGGAAGGGGCGCCATAGGAAAATATGGGGGAAGGATAATGTGGGGTGATCGCTCTCCTCGGAAGAAGGGAATGAAGGAAAGGAGGAGAAAGAAAGAAAGAAAGATAGATAGGAGGAAAGAAAAGAGGGATAGAGTCTTTTTTGGGGAGGGGGCGACATCAAAGTCTCCTCGTTGAGAGAAAATGATGTTGTTGATGATGATAATAATAATAATCCCAAAGAGGGAAAGTGCGGATATTGCTTTCTTTCTCTCGGAAGGAGGGAATGAAGGAAAGGAGGAGAAAGAGTGATAGAAGGAAAGAAAAGAGGGATATAGAGTTATTAAGAGGAAGGGGTGCCATAGGAAAAACATGGGGGGTATAATGTGTGTGGGGGGGGCTTTTTATGGAAGGGGAAGAGTTAGGAATAGGGAAAGAAAAGGAGGTCGGGTGCTCAGTGGAGAAAGAAAAACAGGATGAAAACATGGAGGAAGAATAATGTCGGGTGATTACTTTCCACGGAAGAAGGGAATGAAGAAAAGGAGGAGAAAGAGGAGTACAGGGAAAGAAAGAAAGGAGAGAGAGAGAGAACGGCTTCTTTCTGGATTTCGAAGGAAGAAATCTAAGAGGAAGGAGGGATCATACAGAGTCCACGGAGGGAGGAAAGACTTGGGTTGGGTAACTTTCCACGGAAGGAGGGAATGAAGGAAAGGAGGAGAAGAAAAAGAGAGAGAAAGAGAAAAAAGGAGGATAGAAGGAAAGACTTCTCTTCCCGCCTCCCTCCGTGAAGGGATTTGAGAGAACATAACAAGACCCAAGAAAGAAAGATTGTGTGTGTGTGTGTGTGTTACTTTCCTCGGAAAGAGGGAATGAAAAAAAGGAGGTGGAGAAAAGAAAAGAAAAGGGATGACACTGAAAAGGAAGAGAAAGAAAGAAGGGATGAAAGTCGGAGATCCCTAGGAGAGACTAGTATTTTTGGATGGTGGACCCCCTATTAAAGCTTCCCCCCCCCCCGAAAGGGAGCTCTCTCATATTGATATAAGAGTAAACAACAACAACAACAGCTATTTCCCCTGGCATAATAACAACAACAACAACATCCAAACTCGGCCTTAATGAAGCCCCCCCCCCCCGGGTTGTAGGGTCCTGGGGAGGGGGGGCAAAGAGCCCCTCTGAGGAACAACAACAAACAAACAAACAATGAGGGCAACACTGTCCGCGAGGTTGTTTATTCTCTTTCTCCAAAGGAAACGAGGCAGGTCTCCGGCCAATTATGGAGATTTTCCTCTTGCAAAACAATACACATAAGGCACCCCACATATATATATATATATATATATATATATATATATATATGTGTGTGTGTGTGTGTGTGATGCCTTATGTGTATTGTTTATCAATAATAATGAAAATATAAATATATACATATATATATATTCTCATTATTATTAATAAACAATACACATAAGGCATCTCATATATATACACACACACACCTTATTATTATGAATAAAGAATACACATAAGGCACCCCATACATACATACATACATACAAACATAGGGTGCCTTATGTGTATTGTTTATTATTAATAATAAGAATATATATATAGAATATATATATTCTCCTTATTATTAATAAGCAATACACATAAGGCATCATATATATATATATATATGATGCCTTATTATATACATAAGGCATCATATATATATATACACACACACACACCTTATTACTATGAATAAAGAATACACATAAGGCACCCCATATATATGTGTGTATATATATATATATGTATATATATATATGGTTCCTTATGTGTATTGTTTATTATTAATAATAAGAATATACATATATACATATATATTCTCCTTATTAATAAGCAATACATATAAAGCACCATATACATATATATATATTCATTATTATTATTAATAAATAATACACATAAGGCACCCATATATATATACACACGCACATATATATACATACATACTGTACATACATACACACACCTTATTATTATGAATAAAGAATACACATAAGGCACACACACACACACACATAGGATGCCTTATATATAAGGGATGCCTTATATAGGATGCCTTATACATACATACATATATACATATATACATATATATATTCTCCTTAATATTAATAAGCAATACATATAAGGCATCTCATATACAGTATATATATATATATATATTATTATTCATAAGGCATCATATTATTATTAATGAGATGCCTTATATGTATTGCTTATTAATATTAATATTAATATTCCTTATTAATATTAATATATATACCTTATTATTATTAATAAACAATTCACATAAGGCATCATATATATATAATTATTTCGACTAAGAATAACGAGTTCTAATTGGAACTGAGTTCCTTGCAAATGCAAAGGCCATGCTGGAGTTTCAATGGTCCCAAAGTCTTGCTTTTATCCCCACCTCACCTGCAGCTCCTTCCTGGAGTGCATTCAATGTATGTATATATATTTATCGCGCTTTCGTTGCGCTATAGAAGCCCAAAGGCGGTCCCGAGAAGAGTCAGGACTCAGGCTGGATGGCCTTTGTGTGTGTGTGTGTGTGTGTGGGGGTGTCTGTTCCCACTCTAGGATTCAATGATACCTATACCATAGAATACAATGATCTATCTTTCTATGTATCTATCTATCATATCCATGGGTTTGATGGCCATCTGTCGGGAGGGATTGCACGGAATACTTCTGGGGTCAGGCTGGATGCTCCTTGGGGGTCTTGCTCCAAATCTATGAAACTATAATAGATATATAATGCAATCTATCCATCATATATGTGGTTCTGATCCAGTATGAAACCAACTCAAAACAACAAAATAACATCACACAACAATAATAATAGACCAACAATTGGCCAGCTTGATTGGCATTTAAACAAATGATTCCCCACCCCCCTGGCAGCAACCAGCCAGGCTTTGAAGCTGCAAGGCCATTCAGTGGCTTTTTTCTCCCACCCTGGACATCATCCCACAAGTGTGCGTGTGTGTGTATGTATGTATGTGTGTGTATGTGTGTGTGTATGTATATATATATATGTGTGTGTGTGTATGTATATATATATACACACACACACACACATACACACCCCACTAGCCTGGTAACAGAACTTACACCCTCTGAGGATTGGATGAGCCACAGATGTAGGCGAAACGTCAGGAGAGAATGCTACTTCTGGAAATTGGCTAGACACCACAGAAAACCCACAGCAACCCAACCTCAGTATAGTTAAAATTCCTATGGAAAAGCTTTCTTTGAATCACCTCTAAGGAAAGAAGGGAAAGAAGGCAGGCCCGGATGACCCATAAGGCCACCATAGGCCATGGCCTAGAGGCGCAAGCCAAGGGGGGCGCAATTCACAATTCCAAAAGGCATTAATCTGGGCCTGAAAGAAAGAGAACTAGAAACAACTAAGATCCCACTTCGAATGGAGCATTCTTTTCCCAATTCTTCCACATTGAATTGAGAATCCAGCCTGTATATTACTTCAACGACAAAGAGATAGACAAAATACACAAAGAACAATACACCATGGCTAAGTCAGTGTTACTACAACTAGTAGCTGGAGTTGTAACTGCTTCATGCTAATTGTAACTGTTCCAGCATTGGGAATAGACCTTGCAGCATTTCTTAATGCTTCCACAGGCAAGGCATTACTACTAGAGGTAACAAGTTGTAACTACTACTAGTAGTAGTAGCAGCAAAGAGTTGTAACTACTCCGGCATTGGGAATAGACCTTGCAGCATTTCTTTAATGCTTCCACAGACAAGGCATTACTATTAGAGGTAAAGTTGTAACTTGTAACTACTACTAGTAGTAGCAGCAAGGAGTTGTAAGTACTCCGGCATTGGGAATAGACCTTGCAGCATTTCTTTAATGCTTCCACAGACAAGGCATTATTACTAGAAGTAACAAGTTGTAACTACTACCACTACTAGCAGCAGTAAGAGTTGTAACTACTCCAGCACTGGGAATAGACATTACAGCATTTCTTTAATGCTTCCACAGACAAGGCATTACTACTAGAAGTAACAAGTTGTAACTACTACTAGTAGCAGTAAGAGTTGTAACTACTCCAGCACTGGGAATAGATATTACAGCATTTCTTTAATGCTTCCACAGACAAGGCATTACTACTAGAAGTAACAAGTTGTAACTACTACTAGTAGCAGTAAGAGTTGTAACTACTCCAACACTGGGAATAGACATTACAGAATTTCTTTAATGCTTCCACAGACACGGCATTACTACTAGAAGTAACAAGTAGTAGCAAGAGTTGTAACTACTCCATAATTGGGAATAGACATTACAGCATTTATTTAATGCTTCCACAGGCAAGGCATTACTACTAGAGGTAACAAGTTGTAACTACTACTACTAGCAACAAGAGTTGTAACTCCTCCACCATTGGGAATAGACGTTACAGCATTTCTTTAATGCTTCCACAGATAAGGCATTACTACTAGAAGTAACAAGTTGTAACTACTACTAATAGCAGCAAGAGTTGTAACTACTCCAGCATTGGGAATAGACATTACGGCATTTCTTTAATGCTTCCATAGACAAGGCATTACTACTAGAGGTAACAAGTTGTTACTTGTACTACTACTAGTAGTGGTGAGAGTTGTTAATACTCCAGCATTTGAATAGACTCCAAGATTGGGAATAGACGTTACAGCTTTCCTGTAATGCTGTCACAAACACGGTGTTACTACTAGAAGTAATGAGTGGTGACTACTACTACGACTACAGAGTCTTAACTACTCCAACATTGGGAATAGACATTATATCATTTCTTTCATGCTTCCACAGACAAGGCGTTACTCCTAGAAGTAACAAGTTGTAACTACTAATGCCTTAAATGTCAATTCCATAGATCTCATGAGTTTACACTGGTAAGGATTAATGAATTGAAATCAGGCCAATTCATTGAGAGTAAGATTGGAATAAGGGAAGCGGAATGAACTTCCTGTCTGCTTTGGAGGCTGAGAGAGTGTGGCTTGGCTGGCTTGCTGGAGCCAACCCGGAAGTGGAGGGGAGGATTTGCGTAGTTTGCAAAGGATCCTGGGATAAGAATCCTGCCTGCTAAAAAAGACTTCTGCCCCCCCCTCCAAAAATAAGAATGTTGACAGTTTAAGAATTGGGACCCCCAAAATAAATACTGCTCCCCTTTGAGTACCCCTAAAATACTTTGTAAAGACCCCCTTAAAAGACCCCCTGAAAATGCCCCATAACCTTATAATACCTTGCAAGACCCCCTGAAATACTTTGCAAAGACCCCTTAAAAGACCCCCTTAAAATGCACCACAAGCTTATAATACTTTGCAAAACCCCCAAAACAGTTTTGCAAAGACCCCCCTCAAAATGCACAATAAGATTCCCTTGCAATCACCCTAACTTTGGAAGACCCCCCAAAACACTTTTGTAAAGACCCCCTAAAATACTTTGCAAAGGCCCCCTTAAAATGCCCCATAAGCTTATAATAATACCTTGCAAGACCCCTAAAATACTTTGCAAAGACCCCCTTAAAATGCATTACAGACTTCCCTTATACTTTGCAAGACCCCCTAAAATACTTTGGAAGACCCCCCAAAACACTTTTGGAAAGACCCCTAAAATACTTTGCAAAGACCCCCTTCAAATGCCCCATAAGCTTATAATACCTTGCAAAGACCTCTAAAATATTTTGGAAGACCCCCCAAAACACTTTTGGAAAGACCCCTAAAATACTTTGCAAAGACCCCCTTCAAATGCCCCATAAGCTTATAATACCTTGCAAAGACCTCTAAAATATTTTGGAAGACCCCCCAAAACACTTTTGGAAAGACCCCTAAAATACTTTGCAGAGACCCCCTTAAAATGCCCCATAAGCTTATAATATCTTGCAAGACCCCTAAAATACTTTGCAAAGACCCCCTTAAAACGCATTACAGACTTCCCTTATACTTTGCAAGACCCCCTAAAATACTTTGGAAGACCCCCCAAAACACTTTTGGAAAGACCCCCTAAAATACTTTGCAAAGACCCCTTCAAATGCCCCATAAGCTTATAATACCTTGCAAAAGACCCCTAAAGACTTATGAGCAGGCTGTCAAGGCAACCAAAAATGAATACTTTTCTGCCTTGATAGCGTCTGCAAGCTCACGCCCGGCCCAACTGTTTAAGGTAATTCGGTCCTTGACGACGGTCCCTACTGTCCCAAAAAATAGTGATCAGGCCCTCACTGCCGGTGCTTTTCAGAGCTTTTGCAGACAAGATACTGAGCCTCCGCCCGGGACCTCCCGCCACAGTTGATACAGTGAAAGAGCTCGAGACTCCGTGGCCCTCCGCCGGGCCCACCCTCGACCGG
>JARBWK010000011.1:1512619-1625119 GCA_030556195.1 Anolis apletophallus | reverse complement strand
TCACTTCCCAAACAATACTGTAGCCCCTATAAATCACAGACCAGGCCCAAAATTGACAGCAAGGCTTCCTCAACTTGATTTTCATGACTAGGCCTCCAACAATGACAGAACAAGACCAAACTTGGCACAGACCCCCAAGATGCACCCTACATCCTGGGGCAGTTTGAGGAGGATGGACCATGGATGATGGGACTTGCAGTACTTCAATTCACTTCCTTAGAGCACTGTGGCCCACACCAATGACGAATCAGGACCAAACTTGGCACACAGAGGCCTAATGGCCCACTTTACAAACCTGCTGTGGTTTTACGGCAGGATGGCTCTAAATGAGGGGATTTGCAGTACCTTCACCCGATTCATTTCCCACAGAACGTTGCAGCCCCCACAAAACACAGACCAGGCCCAAACTTGGCACACAGAGCCCCCGTGACCCACACTGCATCCTGGTGCAGTTTTGAGTGGGACGGACCACGGATGATGGGACTTGAAGTACCTTCACTCACTTTCTGAGACCGCTGCGACCCTCATCCAATGACTGATCAAGACCAAACTTGGCACACAGAGCCCCCATGACCCACTCTACATCCTGGTGCAGTTTGGAGAACGGGGGACCATGGATGATGGGCCTTGAAGTACCTTCACTCACTTTCTGAGACCGCTGCCACCCTCATCCAATGACTGATCAAGACCAAACTTGGCACACAGAGCCCCCATGACCCACTCTACATCCTGGTGCAGTTTGGAGAACGGGGGACCATGGATGATGGGCCTTGAAGTACCTTCACTCACTTTCTGAGACCGCTGCCACCCTCATCCAATGACTGATGAAGACCACACTTGGCACACAGAGCCCCCATGACCCACTCTACATCCTGGTGCAGTTTGGAGAACGGGGGACCACGGATGATGGGCCTTGAAGTACCTTCACTCACTTTCTGAGACCGCTGCCACCCTCATCCAATGACCGATCAAGACCACACTTGGCACACAGAGCCCCCATGACCCACTCTACATCCTGGTGCAGTTTGGAGAACGGGGGACCATGGATGATGGGACTTGAAGTACCTTCACTCACTTTCTGAGACCGCTGCGACCCTCATCCAATGACTGATGAAGACCACACTTGGCACACAGAGCCCCCATGACCCACTCTACATCCTGGTGCAGTTTGGAGAACGGGGGACCATGGATGATGGGACTTGAAGTACCTTCACTCACTTTCTGAGACCGCTGCGACCCTCATCCAATGACCGATCAAGACCACACTTGGCACACAGAGCCCCCATGACCCACTCTACACTCTGGTGCAATTTGGAGGAGGATGGACCATGGATTATGGGACTTGAAGTACCTTCACTTGCTTCCCGAGAACACTGCGAGCCAAATAAACAACTGATAAGGACCAAACTTGGCACACAATGTCTTTCTCGAGGGTCCCCAATCTAGTCTAATATAAAACGCATTTTGCAAAATAAAGGGGGGGGGTCTTCCACGGTATTCAAGAGGGTCTTGAGGGTTATTCCAAGGAGGTCTGCAAAGCACGTTTGAGGAGAGTAAAGAGGGGCGAAGAACAGATGAAACCAGAGGGCGTTTTGTGTTGTGTGTGCAGGAAGCCCCCTCCCCGAATGCAGAGCCCCCTCCCCTGCTCAGCCTCCCCTTCGGGCTTCCCTTTGAAATCCTCCCTTAATGAAGGAGGAAGGAGAAGAAGCAGCAGCAGCAGAAGAGCCCCCCAGGCAGGAAGGAAGGAAGGAAGGAAGGAAGGAAGGGGGAGAAAGAGGCCCCTTCCGGGTCCTTGTTTGTTCTGGGGAGGGGGCCTCCTTCTTCTCCCTCTTTCCCTTCATTTCTTTCCTCTTGTTCTGTTCTCCCTTTTCCATCCTTCTCTCTCTCTTTTTCTCTCCCTCTTTCTTTCTTTCTCTTTCCCTCCTTCCACTTTTCCCTCCTTTTCTTTGCCCCCTCCCCATTCTCCCTTCTTTCTTTCTCAACTCTCTCCTTTCTTTCCCTCAGTCTGCATCCTTCCCTCCCTTTTTCCTTCCCTTCTTCCTTTTTTCCTTCCACTTTTCCTTCCTTTTTAACCTTCTCCTTCCTTCCCTCTTTTTTCCCTTCTTCCCCTCGACTTTCTTCCTTCTCTCCAGTTCCTTCCCTTCACTCTTTCTTTCCCCCGCTTTCTTTTTCTTTGTTTCCTTCCGTCTTTTTGGACCCTCGCCTCTCTTCTTCTTCCTCTCCTTTCCCTTTTTCCTTCTTTTCTTTCTTCCTCAATTCTCTCCTTCCTTTTACTTCCCTCAGTCCACACCCTTCCTCCTTCCCCTCCACTTCCTTCCTTCTTTCATTTTGCTTTCCTTCTTTCCATTTCCTCATTCTCTCCTTTTTCTTCCCCTTCTTCCCCTTTTCTTCCCGTTTTCCCTCTTCTTTCCTTGTCTTTCCCTCCTTTATTTCTTTCCTTCTTTCTGAAACCTTCTCCTTCCCTCAATCCCTCCATTCCACTTTTTCTTTCCTTCTTTCCTCCCTCCCTTTCTTCTATCTTTCCTTCTTTGCTTGCTTGCTTCTATCTTTCATTCTTTGCTCCCTCCCTTCTTTCCTTTTTGCTTGCTCACTCTCTTTTTTCTTTGCTTGCTTCCTTCCTTTTTGCTTTGCTTGTTAGTTCCTTTCCTTGCTTCCTTCCTTCCTTCTTTGCTTACTTGCTGCTTTCCTTCCTTACTTCCTTCTTTCCTTTCTTCCCTCCTTCCTTCTTTGCTCACTCGCTCCTTTCCTTTTTGCTTGCTCACTCTCTTCCTTCTTTGCTTGCTAATTCCTGTCCTTCCTTGCTTCCTTCCTTTTTGCTTTGCTTGTTAGTTCCTTTCCTTGCTTGCTTGCTTCCTTCTTTGCTTACTTACTGCTTTCCTTCCTTCTTTCCTTTCTTCCCTCCTTCCTTCTTTGCTCACTCGCTCCTTTCCTCCCTCCCTCCTTCTTCTATCCTTCCTTCTTTGCTTGCTTGTTCCCTTCCTTCCTTCTTCCTTCCTTCTTTCCTTGCTCGCTCCTTTCCTCCCTCCCTCTCTTCTATCTTTCTTTCCTTAGAGAGCTACAATTTCCCATCTTGTCACCGGAGCTTGTCACTTGCTAGTTCCTTTCCTTCATTGCTTCCTTCTTTGCTCGCTCCTTTCCTCCCTCTCTTCTATCTTTCTTTCTTTCTTTCCTTGCTTGCTTGCTTCCTTCCTTCGAGAGCTACAATTTCCCATCTTGTCACCGGAGTTCTCCAAGGTGCTGACCCCCCCCTTTTTTTTCTTCTCCTCTGATAAACATAATAATGTTATTGTGGTTATTCTTTCGGCGCATTTGAGGGGGTGTTCTCGTGTAAAGTTCGTACTGCATACCGGAGCGGATTCCCCCTCCCAGTGGCCGTGTCCCTTTCTCAGCGATGGAAGAGCCCCCCCCCCCATCTCCCCCTTCTTTTCAATCCTTCCTGAGAAACTTCTCCTCCCCTGACTTGTTTACTTCTCTCTTTTGCATAAGAGTGGCTCCGGGCCTGTTTGCGCTGCTTCGGGTCCCAAAGGGAAGAAGAAGGGAGAGGGGAGCGGAAGGAAGGGAGGAAGGGAGGCGGGGAGGAGGAGGGGGCGGGCGAAGCTGCATCACAAACAAGCAGGAGCAGAAAGGAACGAAAGAAAGAGGAGAAAAGGGAAGAAAAGAGGAAGAAGAGAGGGAGTGGTGGAGGAGAGTTGTTATATGAGAGAAGAAAGGGAAGAACGCAGAGAAGAGAAGAAAGAGAAGGAGGGAGGAAAGAAAGGGATGGCATGGAAGAGTGGAAGGAAGAATGGGAGGGAACGGAAGGAGGGAAGAAGGAAGGAGGAGAGAAGGAGTCTGAAAGAGTGAAGAAGAAGAGTGGGAGAGCGGAAGGAAGGAAGGAGGACAGAATGGAGGGAAAGAAGAGGAAGAAGAGGAAGGAAGGAAATGGGGTAAAACAGATGGAAAAGTGAATGGAAGGAAGGGAAGGGGGGAAGGAAGAAGTGGGTGAGAGGGAGGTAAAGAGGGAAGGAAAAAGGGAGGAAAGGGAGTGGGAAAGGAAGGAGGGAAGAAGGGAGGAAGGGAGAGAGAAGAAATCTGAAAGAGCAGAAGAGGAAGAAAGGGAAGAAGAAGAAGAATGGGAGAGTGGAAGGAAGGAAGACAGAATGGAGGGAAGGAGAGGAAGGAGAGAAGGAAGAGGAAGGAAGGAAATGGGGGAAAACACATGGGAAAAGGAAGGGAAGGAAGGGAAGAGGAAAGGAAGAAGGGAGGAAAGGGAGTGGGAAAGGAAGGAGGGAAGAAGGGAGGAAGGGAGAGAGAAGAAGTCTGAAAGAGCAGAAGAGGAAGAAAAGGAAGAAGAAGAAGAATGGGAGAGTGGAAGGAAGGAAGACAGAATGGAGGGAAGGAAAGAAAGGAGAGAAGGAAGAGGAAGGAAGGAAATGGGGGGAAACAGATGGAAAAAGGAAGGGAAGGAAGGGAAGAGGAAAGGAAGAAGGGAGGAAAGGGAGTGGGAAAGGAAGGAGGGAAGAAGGGAGGAAGGAAGAGAGAAGAAGTCTGAAAGAGCAGAAGAGGAAGAAAGGGAAGAAGAAGAAGAATGGGAGAGTGGAAGGAAGGAAGACAGAATGGAGGGAAGGAGAGGAAGGAGAGAAGGAAGAGGAAGGAAGGAAATGGGGGAAAACACATGGGAAAAGGAAGGGAAGGAAGGGAAGAGGAAAGGAAGAAGGGAGGAAAGGGAGTGGGAAAGGAAGGAGGGAAGAAGGGAGGAAGGGAGAGAGAAGAAGTCTGAAAGAGCAGAAGAGGAAGAAAGGGAAGAAGAAAAAGATGAAGGGAGAGCCGCCAGTCCCAAGTAGCCTACGCCTAACCCAAACCCTTTCTTTCCCAAAGACGCGTGTCAGGCCCGTAACGTGGGAACGGTTCCCCTCGAGCGAGGCCAGTGGCGCTGAAGTGCCTGAAGGGAGGGGGGAGAGGGGGAGGGCGAGTTAACCCGGGACGATAATTGGTTAATTCATCACGCCGCTTGGGCCGGGTCTCCCCTGATGAAGGGCCGCTAATTGGGCCTGGAAGGTCGCCGCCGCCGCCGCCGAGGCCTCGCCGCCCCAGGGGCTCATTGCCCCCCCCAGACCCATTTGTCAGCAGGGGGGAGGGGGAGGGAGAGAAGGAAGGAGGAAAGGGAAGAAGAGAAAGAAAGAGGGAAGGAGGAGAAAAGGAAGGAAGTGAGGAAGGGGAAAGGAAAGAAGGGAGAGGAGAAAAGGAAGTGAGGAAGGAAGGAAGAAAGGAAGGAAGGAGAAAGGAAGAAAAGAGAGAGGAAGGAAGGAAGGAAGGAAGAAGGAAGGAGAATGGGCGGAAGGAAGGGGAAAGTGGGAGGAAAAAGGAAGGAAGGAGAAAGAAGGAAGGGAAGGGAGGGAGGAAAAAGGAAGGAGGAAAGGAAAGAAGAGAAAGAAAGAAAGAAAGAGAGAAAGAGGGAAGGAGTCCTGAATTGTATAGAATCACAGAGTTGGAAGGGACTGCTAAAGGCCATCTAGTCCAGCCCTCTTATTCTGTCTTCATGCAGGAAAAGCACAATCAAAGCCCTCCCAACAGATGGACATCCAGCCTCTATAATAATAACAACAACAACAACAAAGCAACACAACAACAACAACGTTGGAAGAGACCCCAAAGGCCAATTAGTCCAACCCCAATCTGCCTTCATGCAGGAAAAGCACAATCAAAACCCTCCCGACAGATGGACATCCAGCCTCTATAATAATAATAACAACAACAACACAACAACAACAACAACGTTGGAAGAGACCCCAAAGGTCACTTAGTCCAACCCCAATCTGCCTTCATGCAGGAAAAGCACAATCAAAACCCTCCCGACAGATGGACATCCAGCCTCTATCATAATAATAACAACAACAACACAACAACAACAACAACAACAACGTTGGAAGAGACCCCAAAGGCCACTTAGTCCAACCCCAATCTGCCTTCATGCAGGAAAAGCACAATCAAAACCCTCCCGACAGATGGCCATCCAGCCTCTATAATAATAATAACAACAATAACATAACAAATAACAACAACAACAAAACAACACAACAACAACAACGTTGGAAGAGACCCCAAAGGCCACTTAGTCCAACCCCAATCTGCCTTCATAGAGGAAAAGCACAATCAAAGCCCTCCCGACAGATGGCCATCCAGCCTCAATAATAATAATAATAATAATAATAATAACAAGAACACAACAACAACGTTGGAAGAGATCCCAAAGGCCACCTAGTTCAACCCCAATCTGCCTTCATGCAGGAAAAGCACAATCAAAGCCCTCCCAACAGATGGACATCCAGCCTCTATCATAATAATAACAACAACAACAACACAACAACAACAACAACAACGTTGGAAGAGACCCCAAAGGCCACTTAGTCCAACTCCAATCCACCTTCATGCAGGAAAAGCACAATCAAAACCCTCCCGACAGATGGCCATCCAGCCTCTATAATAATAATAACAATAACACAACAAATAACAACAACAAAAAACACAACAACAACAACAACGTTGGAAGAGACCCCAAAGGCCACTTAGTCCAACCCCAACCTGCCTTCATGGCAGGAGAAGCACAATCAAAGCCCTCCCGACAGATGGCCATCCAGTCTCAATAATAATAATAACAACAACAACAACACAACAACAACAACGTTGGAAGAGATCCCAAAGGCCAATTAGTCCAACCCCAATCTGCCTTCATGCAGGAAAAGCACAATCAAAACCCTCCCGACAGATGGCCATCCAGCCTCTATAATAATAATAATAACAACACAACAACAACAACGTTGGAAGAGATCCCAAAGGCCAATTAGTCCAACCCCAATCTGCCTTCATGCAGGAAAAGTACAATCAAAACCCTCCCGACAGATGGCCATCCAGTCTCTATAATAATAATCATAACAACAACAACAACACAACAACAACGTTGGAAGAGACCCCAAAGGCCACTTAGTCCAACCCCATTCTGCCATTATGCAGGAAAAGCACAATCAAAACCCTCCCAACAGATGGACATCCAGCCTCTATAATAATAATAACAACAACAACAACACAACAACAACGTTGGAAGAGAACCCAAAGGCCAATTAGTCCAACCCCAATCTGCCTTCATGCAGGAAAAGCACAATAAAAACCCTCCCGACAGATGGCCATCCAGCCTCTATAATAATAATAACAATAACACAACAAATAACAACAACACAACAACACAACAACAACAACATTGGAAGAAACACCAAAGGCCACTTAGTCCATCCCCAATCTGCCTTCATAGAGGAAAAGCACAATCAAAGCCCTCCCGACAGATGGACATCCAGCCTCTATAATAATAATAATAATAACAACAACACAACAACAACGTTGGAAGAGATCCCAAAGGCCACCTAGTCAATCTGCCTTCATGCAGGAAAAGCACAATCAAAACCCTCCCGACAGATGGCCATCCAGCCTCTATAATAATAATCATAATAACAACAACAACACAACAACAATAACAACAACAACGTTGGAAGAGACCCCAAAGGCCACTTAGTCCAACCCCATTCTGCCATTATGCAGGAAAAGCACAATCAAAGCCCTCCCAACAGATGGACATCCAGCCTCTATAATAATAATAACAACAACAACAACAACGTTGGAAGAGACCCCAAAGGCCACCTAGTCCGCCTTCATGCAGGAAAAGCACAATCAAAACCCTCCCGACAGATGGACATCCAGCCTCTATAATAATAATCATAACAACAACAACAACACAACAACAACAACAACGTTGGAAGAGACCCCAAAGGTCACTTAGTCCAATCCCATTCTGCCATTATGCAGGAAAAGCACAATCAAAACCCTCCCGACAGATGGCCATCCAGCCTCTATAATAATAATCATAATAACAACAACAACACAACAACAACAACGACGTTGGAAGAGACCCCAAAGGCCACTTAGTCCAACCCCAATCTGCCTTCATGCAGGAAAAGCACAATTAAAGCCCTCCTGACAGATGGCCACCCAGCCTCTATAATAATAATCATAACAACAACAACACAACAACGTTGGAAGAGACCCCAAAGGCCACTTAGGCCAACCCCAATCTCAGAGGCAGAGAGTTCCACTGCTAAACAGCTCTAATGAGAAGTTCTTCCTCATCTTCAAGTGGAATCTCATTATTATTATTATTATTATTTCTCTTAAACCACATCACACTCTTGGCTCACGTTCAGTCATATATGTTACTATGGTCAAGCCATGGTTATATTACTTTCCTCTATCCAGACATTAGGCTCCTATGGCTCCTATGGCATCGCCTTGGCCCTTTGTGCCGCTGCATCACACTCTTGACTCATGTTCAGTCATATATATTACTATTGCAAAGCCATGGCTCTGTTACTTTATCTGGACACTATTTATTTATTTAATTCGAAATTTATTCGGAAAAATTCTGAAATTTCTTCAGAAAAATTCTGAAATTTATTCAGAAAAATTCTGAAATTTATACAGAAAAAAATCTGAAATTTATTTGGAAAAATTCCAAAATTTATTCAAATAAATTCTGAATTTATTCGGAAAAATTCTGAAATTTATACGGAAAACTTCTGAAATTTATTTGGAAAAATTCTGAAATTTATTCGGAAACATTCTGAAATTTATTCGGAAAAGTTCCAAAATTTATTTGGGAAAATTCCGAAATTTATTCAGAAACATTCTGAAATTTATTTGGAATTCTGAAATTTACTGGAAAAATTCTGAAATTTATTTGAAAAAATGCCAAAATTTATTCGGAAAAATTCTGAAATTTATACGGAAAACTTCTGAAATTTATTTGGAAAAATTCTGAAATTTATTCGGAAACATTCTGAAATTTATTCGGAAAAGTTCCAAAATTTATTTGGGAAAAAAATTTATTCAGAAACATTCTGAAATTTATTTGGAAAAATTCTGAAATTTACTGGAAAAATTTTGAAATTTATTTGAAAAAAAATGCCAAAATTTATTCGGAAAAATTCCGAAATTTATTCGGAAAAATTGCGAAATTTCAGAATGACTATGTTAATGGCGTCCACGATTGCGCAATGCGCGGAAACCCACCAAAACAACCTCCATCTGATGCAGGAAGGAATAAATCTGCTTCCAAACTGGGCTAAACACGGCGGGAGTGAAGTGGCCGGAGCCGTGTTTAACCCAGTTTGGAAGCGGATTTCCTCTTTCCCACGTCAGCCGATTCCTTTCCGAAAATGGCAGCGGCGGCTTCGAAATGGCAGATTCACTTCCGGGTTGCTTACATCGATTCGAAACCACTTCAAACGTGGATTTAATATTCATATAGGTCAAAACAATTCAATAAAAATATTTTTTTAAGTGGATTTAATACGAATTCATTCTGATTTTAGAAGCATTCCGACGAACCTAACCAGGCCTATATAATAATAATAATAACAATAATAACTTAATTTTTATACCACGCCAAGTAATACAGCCAAGCCCTGGCGGTATGACTTTCCTCTCTCTGGACATGAGGCCCTCAGGGATGCCGCCGAGGATGGCACTGGCCTCTTTCGCTGCTGCACCACATTGTTTGCTCACGTTGCGCTTGTGATCCAGGAAGCCTCCCAGATAATCTCTCCCTGTGAGTTTGTTTATGCGCTTGTGTCTCTTGCACATCCTTTGAAGGCCTCTCTTTGGCCCGAGGAAGGAAGGAAGCGAGGAAGGAAAGAAGGGGCTCTTGCAGCGGGAGGCTGAGATACATAACCAAGGCCGCTGCCGCTGCAAACAACAACAAACGCCAATGAAGAAGTCTGTGTGTTCTGTTTGCAAACAGCCCGCCTGGGGTCAGGGGTCAGCAGTCAGCGCTCCGGCCTTCATCCTTCGGCTCTCATTGGCTGCCTTGGCCAACCCAAGGAAAGGCACTCCCAAAGGCCATGAATTTAAGCAACATCCGTACTGCAGGAGGAATGCAGTTTCATACTGCTTGGAATGCAACGGCTCCATACTATGGACTCCGGGGAGTTGCAGTTCTGCAAGGCCCTTTTGGGTCCTCCCTGGGTGCGTCTGCAATGCAGAACGGATGCAGCTTCGTACCATTTGAATGGGCTGAGGGAGTTGTAGTTCTACAACAACAATATAATGTAGTAATGATAATATTAACAACAACAACGGCAATAATAAAGGAACAACAATTGCACCTGCACTGCAGAATTGATGCAGCTTCATACCATTTGAACTGGCTGTGGGAGCTGTAGTTCTACTACAACAACAACATAATGTAGTAATGATAATATTGATGACGACAACAACAACAACAATAATAATGGAATAACAATTGCACCTGCACTGCAGAATGGATGCAGCTTCGTACCATTTGAACGGGCTGAGGGAGTTGTAGTTCTACAACAACAACAACAACAACAACATAATGTAGTAATGATAATATTAACAACAACAACGACAATAATAATAATAATAAAGGAATAACAATTGCACCTGCACTGCAGAATGGATGCAGCTTCCTACCATTTGAACTGGCTGTGGGAGCTGTAGTTCTACTACAACAACAACATAATGTAGTAATGATAATATTGATGACAACAACAACAACAATAATGGAATAACAATTGCACCTGCGCTGCAGAATGGATGCAGCTTCGTACCATTTGAACAGGCTGAGGGAGTTGTAGTTCTACAACAACAACAACAACAACAACAACATAATGTAGTAATGATAATATTGACAATAATAATAATAATGGAATAACAATTGCACCTGCACTGCAGAATGGATGCAGCTTCGTACCATTTGAACAGGCTGAGGGAGTTGTAGTTCTACAACAACAACAACAACAACAACAACAACATAATGTAGTAATGATAATATTGACAATAATAATAATAGAATAACAATTGCACCTGCACTGCAGAATTGATGCAGCTTCGTACCATTTGAACAGGCTGAGGGAGTTGTAGTTTTACAACAACAACAACAACAACAACATAATGTAGTAATGATAATATTGACAATAATAATAATAATGGAATAACAATTGCACCTGCACTGCAGAATTGATGCAGCTTCGTACCATAGGAACAGGCTGAGGGAGTCCTAGTTCTACAACAACAACAACAACATAATGTTTTATATTATTTTACGGTATTATCGTTATACTTTTATTTCTATTGTTATTATCATTATATTTTATATTATTTTACGGTATTATCATTATACTTTTATTTTTATTGTTAATAACTAATGGAGTGAAACAAGGTTGTGTTCTTGCACCAACCCTCTTTACCACCTTCTTTAGCATGACGCTCCAAAGGGCTACGGCAGACCTACAAGAAGAAGACGGCATATATATACGCTATCGTACTGATGGCAGCTTGTTCAACGTAAGCCGCCTGAGGGCTCGCACTAAGACTCTCAACTATCTAGTCCGTGAGCTGCTTTTTGCTGACGATGCCGCCCTTGTGGCCCATTCAGAAGCAGCCCTGCAGCGCCTCACATCCTGCTTTGCAGCAGCTGCAGAGCTGTTTGGGCTGGAAGTCAGCCTGAAGGAAACAGAAGTCCTCTACCAGCCCGCACCACAGGAAGAACACCACCATCCCCACGTCATCATAGGCACATTGTGCTTCAGTCCATCCAGCAGTTCACCTCCCTGGGAAGCATCATCTCTTCAGGTGCAAAGATTGACAAAGAGATCGATCACAGATTAGCAAAGGCATAGAGTGCATTCGGAAGGCTTCACAAAAGAGTCTGGAGCAACAAGCACCTGAGGCAAAGCACCAAAATCAGTGTGTACAGAGCTATCGTACTGTCTATTCTCCTCTATGGGTCTGAAACATGGGTCACCTATCGCCAACACCTACGACTCCTTGAACGCTTTCATCAGCGCTGTCTTCGTACAATCCTAAACACACACTGGACCGACTATGTGACGAATGTTGCTGTCCTTGAGCAAGCAGGGGTCACGAGCGTTGAGGCCATGCTATTGAGAACACAGCTGCGCTGGGCAGGGCACAAGGTCTCTCGGATGGAGGACCACCGCCTCCCAAAGATACTACTCTATGGTGAACTCGTCACAGGTCAGCGCAAGAGAGGCACCCCCCCCCCCCAAAAAAGAAACAAGGACTCCCTGAAACAACAGATTGATCACCAACCATGGTCCACCCTGGCCTCACATCATGGAGGCACTATCCACAATGCTACGGCCTCTTTTGAGAAGACACGGCGAACAGGTCTCGACAATGCAGAAAGAACTGCAACTTGGAAACGACATCACCCAAGGAGACTTTCTGCTGTGCTTTCTGCAACTGAACTTGCCTATCTCAGATTGGCCTTTTTAGTCATCAATGCGCTTGTAAAAAGCGTGGGGTGAGCCCTTCATAAAAATCTTCGTTCGCGAAGTAATGCCGAGAGAGAGAGAGAGAGAGAGATTATTTATTTATTTATTTATTTATTTATTTATTTATTTCTTCAATCTTATAATCCGCTCCTCCCTGCAGGCTCGGGGCGGGTAACAATAAAATATATATAAGGGCAGCATGACCTCAGCATGCGGCCCTACAAATACATAAAAACAGGTTAAAACACAATCCAGTGAATTCCAGATACAGAGCATGATGAAAAATTACAGTGTACTATCAAATAAAGCCTAAGAGAATGCTAGTCCAAAGAGGGCGGTCTTGCAGGCCCTTCTAAAGGGTACCAATTCCAAGATGGCCGGGTATTGTCCGGCAGAGAGTTCCACAGGGCTGGAGCTGCCGGAAAAAGCTCTCTGGCGAGTCACGGATAGGTGGCAGGAGCGGACTGATGGTATAGTCAGTAGGTTCTGTTCATCATCATTATATTTTATATTATTTTATGGTATTATCGTTATACTTTTATTTTTATTGTTATCATTATAAGGCCTGGTCCGGGTTCGAATTACAGATAATAATATTGTAATATTTGCTCCTTTCTTTCTTTTTCTTTCCTTCTTTCCTTCCTTCCTTCCTTCGTTCTCTCTCTCTTTCTTCCTGATGTGCAAGAGCCCCATCAATAACCAACCTCCCCCCCCCTTTTGCGTTCCTCTTGCTTGATCTGACGCTAATTAATACGCGGCAATTAATCTGCGCCTCCTCCTCGGCTGAAAGTAAACACAGGCAGCGCCGGATCCGCCTGGGCCGCCGCCCTGAGCAGTTTAGCTTGTTAACGGGAGCATTAATATTATATCAGCAGAGGCTCCTCTATTATTAACGGTGTTAGCAAAGGCTGCAACCGCCGCAACCGCCGCTGCTGCTTAATGGGCCCCATGACAAGGCTGCCTTGGAAAGGTCCCCCAAGGTGGAGGAAAGGACCTGGGCCTAGTTGGACAGCCCTGGTTGGGTCCCCCATCCGACTCCAAGTCCCATCTGCCCCTCGCCTGCCTGTTTCTGGTTGGTCGCCAGTGCCACTAAGTCATGGCAAAGGCATTGACTGGGCTTATTCTCCCAAGCGCACAACCATGCGCTCCCGGGACATACAGAAGTGTTGTGATTTGGAGCCATTGGGGCCACCAAAGGAAGACCCCTTCCTGGTGGAAAGATGAGAGGGACAGAGGGACGGAGAGATAGGCAGAGGGATAGTAGGCACAGAGACGTAGCTTGGTAGGTAGATAGACGGATAGAGATGGATCAGCAGAGAGAGATGTAGACGCCTATAGATGAGAGACAAACAGATAGATAGGCAGAGATAGATAGATGGATAGATAGATAGATAGATAGATCGGCATAGAGAGATATAGACATCTATAAATAAGCAAATAGATGACAGGCAACAACAACAACAAGAACAACCACAACAACAACATCGACTGATAGAGATAGATTGGCAGAGAGAGATGTAGACGTCTATAAAGAAGCAAATAGATGATAGACAGACAACAACAACACCAACAACAACAACATAGACTGATAGAGATAGATTGGCATAGAGAGATGTAGACGTCTATAAAGAAGCAAATAGATGATAGACAGACGACAACAACACCAACAACAACAACATAGACTGATAGAGATGGATTGGCAGAGAGAGATATAGACGTTTAGTAATAAGCAAATAGATGATAGACAGACGACAACAACAACACCACCAATAATAATATAGACTGATAGTTAGATAGGTATAGAGAGATATCGATGCCTATAAAGAAGCAAATAGATGGCAGACAAACAGATAGACAACAACAACAACAACACTGATAGAAATAGATTGGCATAGAGAGATATAGATGTCTATAAATAAGTTAATAGATGACAGACAATAACAACAACTACTACTACTACAATAATATAGAGTCTAGACTTATACAGATAGATTGGCATAGAGATATAGACGTCTATAAATAAGTAAATAGATGACAGACAGACAACAAGAACAACAACAACATAGACAAATAGAGATAGATCTGAATAGAGAGATCTAGACACCTATAAAGAAGCAAATAGATGATAGGCAGATAGATAGGCGGAGATAGAAGGATAGATAGATCGGCATGGAGAGATATAGATGTCTATAAACAAGTAAATAGATGATAGACAGACGCCAACAACAACACGAACAACAACAACACAAACAACAATAATATAGACTAATAGAGATAGATCGGCATAGAGAGACATAGACATCTATAAAGAGGCAAATAGATGACAGACAGACAACAACAACAACAACAACAACAAGAAGAACAACATAGACAGATAGAGATAGATCGGCATAGAGAGATATAGACACCTATAAAGAAGCAAATAGATGATAGACAGACAACAACAACAACAAGAACAACAACAATACAGACTGATAGTGATAGATCGGCATAGAGAGACATAGACGTCTATAAATAAGCCAATAGATGACAGACAGACAACAACAAGAACAACAACATAGACAGATAGAGATAGATCTGAATAGAGAGATATAGACATTTAGAAATAAGCAAATAGATGATAGACAGATGACAACAACATGAACAACAACAATAATATAGACTAATAGAGATAGATCGGCATAGAGAGACGTAGACGTCTATAAATAGGCAAATAGATGACAGACAGACAACAAGTACTACAATAATATAGAATCTAGATTGATAGAGATAGATCGGCATGGAGAGATATAGACATCTATAAATAAGCAAGCAGATGACAGACAAACAGATAGACAACGACAACAACAACATAGACTGATAGAAATAGATTGGCATAGAGAGATATAGATGTCTATCAATATGCTAATGGATGACAGACAACAACTACTACTACTACAATAATTTATTTATTTTATTTATTTATTGCGATTTCTGCGTCGCCGACTCGATAATATAGACTGATAGAGATAGATTGGCATATATATATATATATATATATATATATATATATATATATATATGCCAATCTATCTCTATCAAAGTTGTCTGTCATCCATTAACATATATATATATATATATATATATATATATATATGTAAACAGATGATAGATAGATAGAGATCGGCATAGAGAGATATAGACATCTATAAATAAGCCAATAGATGATAGACAGACGCCAACTACAACAACAACAATATAGACTGATAGAGTTAGACATAGAGAGATATAGATGCCTATAAAGAAGCAAATAGATGATAGACAGACAGACAGATAGAAAGAAAGACAGACAGACAGATAGATCGGCATAGAGAGATATAGACGTCTTTAAATAAGCCAATAGATGATAAACAGATAGACGACGACAACAACAACATAGAGGGATAGAGATAGATTGGCATAGAGAGATGTAGACGCCTATAGAGAAGCAAATAGGTGACAGACAGACAGACTGATAGAGACAGATGATCATAGAGAGTTATAGATCGATATAAATAAGCAAATAGATAATTAGATAGACAGAGATACAGGCACATATAAATAGGTCAACAGACAGATAGATAGAGATAGGTCGGCATAGAGAGCTATAGACATCTATAAAGGAGTAAACAGATGATAGATAGATAGATATCAGCATAGAGAGATATAGACATCTATAAAGAAGCAAATAGGTGACTGATAGATTGATAGATGGGCACAGTCATATATGAATAGGTAAATAGATCAGTGTTTTTCAACCTTTTTTGAGCCACGGCACACTTTTTACATTGACCAAATCCTGGGGCACACCACCAACCAAAATGACACAAAGTGACACGCCAACACAGTCATACATATAGTTAATATGTTTTAAATGTATTTATACACTCAGTGTGAAACCTGGGCCTGTTTCGATGGACACAACATAGATATCCTGGCAGGAATGGCAGAAAGACACAAACTTCCTACACAGAACTCCCATAACCAAGAGTGGTTATGGTGTGCATTGACCTTGAGTTTTGGAGTTGTAGTTCACCTATATCCAGAGAGCACTGTGGACTCAATGTTGGATCAGGACCAAACTTGGCATGAATACTCAATATGCCCAAATGTGAAGACAGATGGAGTTTGGGGAAAATAGACCTTGACATTTGGGAGTTACAGTTTCTGGGATTTATAGTTAACACACAATCAAGAGCACCCTGAACTCTTGCAACAATGGAATTGAACCAAACTTGGCCTATTGAACTCTCGTTACCAACAGAAAGTACTGAAAGGGTTTGCTTGGGAATTGACCTTGAGTTTGGAAGTTGTAGTTCACCTACACCCAGAGAACACTGTGGGCAGGAGGGGGAAGAAAGGGTATTGGAGGTTCCAATTTCCCACGGCACACCTGATGATCACTCACGGCACACTAGTGTGCCATGGCACACTGGTTGGGGAACACTGAAATAGATGATAGAGAGAGAAACAGGTGATAGACAGAGAGATATATAGAGTGATAGATGAGCACAGTCATAAAAGAATAGGTAAATAGATGATAAAGAGAAGATAGATAGAAATCGGTATACGGAGTTATAGATAATAATAAATAAGTAAATAGATGTTAAATAGATAGATACATTGATAGAAGGGCATAGTCATATATGAATAGATAGATATCGATAAATAGAGATAGATCGGCATAGAGAGATATAGATAACTATAAATAGATGAGACAGCCTTGGTCGCCTTGGTAGATGATCTACGCCGGGAGCTCGACAGGGGGAGTGTGTCCCTGTTGGTTCTGCTGGACCTCTCAGCGGCTTTCGATACCGTTGACCACGGTATCCTTCTGGGTCGCCTTGCAGAGATGGGGCTTGGGGGTCCTGCTCTGCAGTGGCTCCAATCCTTCCTGGAAGGTCGTACCCAGAAGGTGTTACTGGGTGACCCCTGTTCGACCCCGCAACCGTTGTCGTGTGGAGTCCCTCAGGGTTCAGTTCTGTCCCCGATGTTATTCAACATCTACATGAAACCGCTGGGAGAGATCATTCGGAGTTTCGGAGTAAGGTGTTACCTGTACGCAGATGACGTCCAGATCTGTCACTCCTTCCCACCTGTCACCAAGGAGGCTGTCCAGACCTTGAACCGGTGCCTGGCCGCTGTGTCGGACTGGATGAGGGCTAGCAAATTGAAACTTAATCCAGACAAGACAGAGGTCCTCCTGGTCAGTCGAAAGGTCGAACAGGGCATAGGGTTACAGCCTGTGTTGGACAGGGTGACACTCCCTTTGAAGACGCAGGTTCGCAGCTTGGGAGTGATCCTGGACTCATCGCTGAGCCTGGAACCCCAGGTCTCAGCGGTGGCCGGTGGAGCTTTTGCACAGTTAAGACTCGTGCGCCAGCTGCGCCCGTACCTTGGGAAGTCTGATCTGGCTACGGTCGTCCACGCTCTGGTCACATCCCGAATAGATTACTGCAACGCACTCTACGTGGGGCTGCCTTTGAAGACTGTTCAGAAGGTCTCAGCGGTGGCCGGGGGAGCTTTTGCACAGTTAAGACTCGTGCGCCAGCTGCGCCCGTACCTTGGGAAGTCTGATCTGGCTACGGTCGTCCACGCTCTGGTCACATCCCGAATAGATTACTGCAACGCACTCTACGTGGGGCTGCCTTTGAAGACAGTTCGGAAATTGCAATTAGTCCAGCAGGCGGCAGCCAGATTGCTAACGGGAGCGACATACAGGGAGCATACCACCCCCCTGTTGTGCCAGCTCCACTGGCTGCCTGTCCACTTTCGGGCTCAATTCAAAGTGCTGGTTTTGACCTTTAAAGCTCTATACGGTTCTGGCCCAGCTTACTTGTCCAAACGCATCAGCCGCTATGTCCCACCTCGTAATCTAAGATCATCCGGGGAGGCCCTGCTCTCGCTCCCGCCTACGTCTCAGATGAGGCTGGTGGGGACGAGGGATAGGGCCTTCTCGGTGGTGGCTCCCCGCCTGTGGAATGCGCTTCCTATTGATGTACGATCCACCACATCCCTCCTGGCCTTCAGGAAAAAAGTAAAATCCTGGCTGTGGGACCAGGCATTCGTACACCAGCACAAGGCAGCATTTTCGACTGGTTTTTAATGAAAGTGGGTGATTATGGCCAAGGTTTTCATGGACTGAACATTGTTTTAATCCAGAGTGAATGTGTATGGTGCTAATGTAGTTGTATTTTAATGTATTTTTAATGTATTTTAATTGTTGAAGTGTTTTGGGGTTTTATGCTGTTGTGATGTGGGCATCGAATTGTGCCGTACTGTAAGCCGCTCTGAGTCCCCCCTCCCTCGGGGGTTGAGAAGAGCGGGGCAAAGTCCCGAAATAAATAAACAGAACTATACAGAGATGCCTTTCAAATTGAGAGGCTGATGGAGCTGCAGGAGGACGACAAGGGATGGGTAGCACTGGAAAAAGAAGCGAACGCACTGGGAAGAGAGGAACTGATATTTAGGAGATGGGGAAAAAGGGAGGTGGAGAAATTGATGGGACCAATGAGGGCCACGGTGGGAGTGCGGAGATCTTGGCAAAGGAAGATAGCGCCGGGAGTCTCAAAAGTAGCCTCCCTGGAGACCATGAACCCCGAGAGGGAGGAAAACCTGAGCAGAACAATAAGGGAACTGAGAGAGAAGGGGGTCACGAGACTGGAGCAACTGGTGGACGAAGAGGGCAGAATCAGGAGAGAGAGGCTGGAGAATTGGCTGGGAGGAAGGCGGTGGTTGCAGATCAGGGCAATATGCAACTACCTTACGCAGAGGGAGGTGAGAGAGGCCTTGCAAAGAGAGGACACCGAATTCGAGAAGATAATCAGGGAAAAGAAGGAAGGGAAAAGGGTCCAGGTCGGAAGGATATACAAAATATTAGTAACATCAGGAGGAAGTACGATAGAAGAGTTAACCACAATGTGGGAGAGGGAGTTGCAGGTCTCAGGAGCAGAGATGGAGAGGATAGTGGGGGATATTGCAAAACTCAAAAACGTAAGAGTCAGGGAGACAAGGAGGAAAATACTGCACAAGTGGCACCGCACCCCGGCCCAATTGACCTATCTTTCCCAAAATGTGGGTACACGGCGTTGGCACGGATGCCGAGACCTATTATGGGAATGCGAGGTGGTCCAAAAATTCTGGAAAGAGGTAGAAGGGGAGATCAATAGAGTATCTATTATATAAATGGGTTCACGTCATGTGATGTATACCTCAAACAAAGAAACCTTACAACGCAGAAAAACAATACTTGCCAACAGAAATAGGCCTCAAGCAAGGTACGTTTGTAGCAAAGAAACTTCCCCCCCAAAACCTAAAAGGCCCCCAAAACAATGAGTAAAAATAAAACTACATTTACCAGCATCCTCCGGGGCAGCCAACGACTCACCCAGCCTCTACATTCTGAACAACATGATTGGCTGCCAATAAGGGCGGATTTGCATAACTGCTGCACTGGCCAGCCAACATGAAAATTCCGATCCATAATAAACTGCCAAAACAGAATAAGGAAAAGGCCTGAGCCAATCCCCAACACAAACACCCAAATCACTTCCAACCGAAAATTTACACCCAAAAAAACACAGACCACACCCAAAATTGACAGTAAGGCTTCATTAACTTGATTTCCTAACTAGCCCTCACTTACTGGGAAGCTGTTTACGCTCTAAATTGACAGTAAGGCTTCATTAACTTGATTTCCCTAACTAGCCCTCACTGGGAAGCTGTTTACGCTCTAAATTGACAGTAAGGCTTCATTAACTTGATTTCCCTAACTAGGCCTCACTTACTGGGAAGCTGTTTACGCTCTAAATTGACAGTAAGGCTTCATTAACTTGATTTCCCTAACTAGCCCTCACTTACTGGGAAGCTGTTTACGCTCTAAATTGACAGTAAGACTTCAATAACTTGATTTCCCTAACTAGCCCTCACTTACTGGGAAGCTGTTTATGCTCTAAATTGACAGTAAGGCTTCATTAACTAGATTTCCCTAACTAGCCCTCACTTACTGGGAAGCTGTTTACGCTCTAAATTGACAGTAAGACTTCATTAACTTGATTTCCTAACTGCCCTCACTTACTGGGAAGCTGTTTACGCTCTAAATTGACAGTAAGACTTCAATAACTTGATTTCCCTAACTAGCCCTCACTTACTGGGAAGCTGTTTACGCTCTGAATTGACAGTAAGACTTCATTAACTTGATTTCCCTAACTAGCCCTCACTGGGAAGCTGTTTACGCTCTAAATTGACAGTAAGGCTTCATTACTTGATTTCCCTAACTAGGCCTCACTTACTGGGAAGCTGTTTACGCTCTGAATTAACAGTAAGACTTCAATAACTTGATTTCCCTAACTAGGCCTCACTTACTGGGAAACTGTTTACGCTCTGAATTGACAGTAAGGCTTCATTAACTTGATTCTCCTGACTAGGCCTCACTTACTGGGAAGCTGTTTACGCTCTGAATTAACAGTAAGACTTCAATAACTTGATTTCCCTAACTAGGCCTCACTTACTGGGAAGCTGTTTACGCTCTGAATTAACAGTAAGACTTCAATAACTTGATTTCCCTAACTAGGCCTCACTTACTGGGAAGCTGTTTACGCTCTAAATTGACAGTAAGGCTTCATTAACTTGATTCTCCTGACTAGGCCTCACTTACTGGGAAGCTGTTTACGCTCTGAATTAACAGTAAGACTTCAATAACTTGATTTCCCTAACTAGGCCTCACTTACTGGGAAGCTGTTTACGCTCTGAATTAACAGTAAGACTTCAATAACTTGATTTCCCTAACTAGGCCTCACTTACTGGGAAGCTGTTTACGCTCTGAATTGACAGTAAGGCTTCATTAACTTGATTCTCCTGACTAGGCCTCACTTACTGGGAAGCTGTTTACGCTCTGAATTAACAGTAGGACTTCAATAACTTGATTTCCCTAACTAGGCCTCACTTACTGGGAAGCTGTTTACGCTCTGAATTAACAGTAAGACTTCATTAACTTGATTTCCTAACTAGGCCTCACTTACTGGGAAGCTGTTTACGCTCTGAATTGACAGTAAGGCTTCATTAACTTGATTCTCCTGACTAGGCCTCACTTACTGGGAAGCTGTTTACGCTCTGAATTAACAGTAGGACTTCAATATCTGAATTAACAGTAAGACTTCAATAACTTGATTTCCCTAACTAGGCCTCACTTACTGGGAAGCTGTTTACGCTCTAAATTGACAGTAAGGCTTCATTAACTTGATTCTCCTGACTAGGCCTCAGCTCATGGGACATTGTGTATGGCCTGAATTGACAGTAAGGCTTCATTAACTTGCTGTTCCTAACTAGGCCTCAGCTCATGGGACATTGTGTATGGCCTGAATTTACAGTAACCTACCTTGGCACACAGAGCCCCGGCCATGCATGATGGGACTTGAAGTACCACCATGGAAAATGGGATTTGCAGTACTTCAAAACCCATCATTCCCCACAGACCACTGTGGCCCAGAACCAAGACCAATAAAGACCCAACTTGGCACACCATGCCCCCCATGACCCACACTCCATCCAACTGCAGTTTAGAGAAGGGCACACCGTGGATGATTGGACTTTCTCCCATCTCCTAAAAAGGGCACAGCAACGCGTGCCGGGTACAGCTAGTTGAATATAAATTGGACCATCACAAAAGTGTCGGCGGTGTGGGTCAGAAAGACCAAGGTGGGGGCACATCCGGACATGACGGTCGCGATGATAGAAAGCGCCCAGGCGGTGGTGGTTCTAGGCTGGAAGGACTCTACGAAATGGACAATCGAGAACTGGCTGCGGTACTTGGTAGAACACATTCAATTTGAAATTATGGAAAAGAGGGTGAATCAGCTACAGGAGGATAAAGTGCGAGAGCTGTTGGGACGATGGGATCGGGCGAGAGGATATATTGTTTGGAGAACCCGGGACCAAACCATTAGAAATAAGTTGGAGTTGTTGTTTAAGATGTAATGAAATGTAAATGTCCGGAAAGCTTGCAGAAGACAAAAGAAGAAAAAGAAGACGCAAGCCTCAGCGGGGGTGGAGGGGTGTGGATGTTTGGGGGTCACATGCACTGGGCACTGTGTTTTTATGTATATGTTTGTATGGATGGGAAAAAAATTTGGAAAATAATAAAATATTTTTTAAAAAAATGAATAGGTAAACGGATTATAGATACAGGGAGACAGGCATATATAAATAGGTAAAAATATTATTGATAGACAGATGGATATTGACAGGTAGACATAGAGAGATATATAAATAAGCAGTTGATAGATATGATTGATAGGTGGATATCAATAGGTTCATACACACACACATTTCTATTCTATTCTATTCTATACATAGAATAGGGCGGGAGGAAAGGAGGAATATGTGCCAGCTTTTCGATTGGCTGCCACTGTGGGATTATTTGCATAAAGGACTCTGATTGGCCAGCCTCAGAACTCCAACACTCTAAGGCACCAGATTATTTGCATAAAGGACTCTGATTGGCCAGCCTCAGAACTCCAACACTCTAAGGCACCAGATTATTTGCATAAAGGACTCTGATTGGCCAGCCTCAGAACTCCAACACTCTAAGGCACCAGATTATTTGCATAAAGGACTCTGATTGGCCAGCCTCAGAACTCCAACACTCTAAGGCACCAGACAGAGGGAATTGGTTGCCACTGAGAGAAATTTTGCATAAATGACTCTGATTGGCCAGCAAAACAGAATGCAACTGAATGCTTGAGTTAGCCAAATGACAGTTTTTCCCCCGTTGGAAATGGAATGTTCATTTTCTCGGAGGTGCGGAGGTGCCAAGGAATATGTGACAGCGTTTCAATAGGTTGCCACTAAGGGAATATTTGCATAAAGGACTCAGATTGGCCAGCCTCAGAACTCCCAAAATTCCACGGCCCCAGACAGAGGGGATTGGTTGCCACTGAAATGGGATTTGCATAAAGGACTCCGATTGGCGACCCACATTCCAACATTCGAAGGTGACTCAGAGGGAAAAGGAAAGGCCTCAGGTAGTCAGACACTGCGGCCCACAGCAGTGACAGATCAGGACCAAACTTGCCACACAAAGGCCCAATGGCCCCCTCTTCACAACGCGACCCTCACCCAATGACTACTACAGACCAAAATTAGCACACAGAGCCCCCTTGACCCACTCTACACCCTGGTGCTGTTTGGATGGGGGTGGACCATGGCCAGTGGGACTCGCAGTACCGTCACTCAGTTCCTGAGACCACTGCAAGCCACATAAACATCTAATAGGAACCAACCTAGGCACACAATGCCTTCCTCAAATAACCTGGGCACCGCCGGGTCCTCAGCTAGTATATATAATTTACTGTATTTGTCTACCGCCTTTCTCAGCCCGCAGGCGACTCAAGGAGGTAAATAGCGAAATAGATGATAGACAGATAGATACAGATAGGTGGCTGATGATAGATAGATAGATTGATTGATTGACTGATTGATAGAGGAGACACAAATGCCTGCTCTATACAACGGCCATATGTCTTTGCTTAATAACAAAGATATTTTTTAAATTATCATTAAATACCTGGGTTCAAGGCCAGAGTTTCATAATGTAAAGCAGAGAAAGAGAATACAACTTTCTAAGGTACTTAATTGTTTTATTATTAATAATTTATTGTTATTTTATTGTTATTATTATTATTAATGCTTCCTGCTTGAGCAGTGATGGCACAATCGTCCGCATAGATGGAACTCCCTGTCTCTTCTGCCAGTGAGTGACCATTTGAGTAAATGTTAAACACAGCTCTGAGGAAACGATCTATGCTCACGATCATGCCATCAACACCCAAGCACAGAGCTTTGAAAAGGCTGAACAGAAGCTTTAGGTGCTCTTACTGCCTATTACAGGGGACCGCCAGCTGATTCCTAATTCATCTAAAACGCAGGTGCGTGCTTTCCATCTTCAGAACAGACAAGCATCTTGAGCTCTGAGGAAACGATCTATGCTGACGATCGTGCCATCACCGCCCAAGCAGGGAGCTTTGAAATGGCTGAACAGAAGCTTTAGGTGCTCTTACTGCCTATTACAGGGAACGCCAGCTGATTCCTAATCCATCTAAGACACAGACGTGTGCTTTCCATCTTCAGAACAGACAAGCATCTTGAGCTCTGAGGAAACGATCTATGCTGATGATCGTGCCATCAGTGCTCAAGCACGGAGCTTTGAAACAGATGAACGGAAGCTCTCTGAAGCTTTAGGTGCTCTTACTGCCTATTACAGGGAAAACCAGCTGATTCCTAATCCACCTAAAACAGTGTTTCCCAACCTTTTTTGAGCCGCGGCACACTTTTTACATTGACCAAATCCTGGGGCACACCACCAACCAAAATGACACAAAATGACACTCTAACACAGTCATACATATAGTTAATATGTTTTTAAATGTATTTATACGCTCAGCGTGAAACCTGGGCCTGTTTCGATGAACACAACATAGATATCCTGGCAGGAATGGCAGAAAGACACAAACTTCCCACACAGAAGTCCCATAACCAAGAGGAAATGCTATAAGAGTTTGGTGAGCATTGACCTTGGGTTTTGGAGTCGTAGTTCACCTATATCCCGAGAGCACTGTGGACTCAAACAATGTTGGATCAGGACCAAACTTGGAATGAATACTCAATATGCCCAAATGTGAACACAGATGGAGTTCAGGGGAAAATAGACCTTGACATTTGGGAGTTGTAGTTGCTGGGATTTATAGTTCCCCTACAATCAAAGAGCCTTCTGAACCCCACCAATGATAGAAGTGGGCCAAACTTCCCACACAGAACCCCCAGGAGGCAAGGGGAGGTCTCTACTTGGGGAAAGGGAGGCGGGCCTTCCCAATGCATGGAGAGGGAGAGACCAAGTAGACAATGGGTGGGGAGGGGTGGTTGTTGTAATTTTGTGCCTTTATAGAGGTACGTTTCTAGTGTGTTTATACTTCAACACACTAGACTCCCCCCCCCCCCTTTCCTGGAGGTTCCAATTTCCATGGCACACCTGAACACGGCACACAACTCTGAAAGGGTTGAATGGAAGCTCTCCAAAGATTTAGGTGCTCTTACTGCCTATTACAGGGAACACCAGCTGATTCCTAATCCAGCTAAAACGCAGACATGTGCTTTCCATCATCAGAACAGATGAGCATCTCGACCTCTGAGGAAACGATCTCTGCTGATGATCGTGCCATCACCACCCAAGCAGGGAGCTGAAATGGCTGAACGGAAGCCTTAGGTGCTCTTACTGCCTATTACAGGGAACACCAGCTGAATCCTCATCCATCTAAAACGCACACAAGTGCTTTCCATCCTCAGAACAGACAAGCATCCCGAGCTCTGAGGAAACGATCTATGCTGACGATCGTGCCATCACCGCTCAAGCAGGGAGCTTTGAAAGGGTTGAACGGAAGCTCTCCGAAGCCTTAGGTGCTCTTACTGTCTATTACAGGGAAAACCAAGCTGGTGTGTGTGTGTGTGTGCGTGTAATTGTATTATCAATTCGCTTCTGATACAATAAATTATTATTAATAAATTATTATTAATAAATACATTAGTATTAACTTATTATTAATAAATTAATAATAAATTAATAATAAATTAACAATAAATTATTATTAATAAATAAGTTATCAATAAATTATTATTAATAAATTATTAATAAAGGTCGGCTTTGCATTGTGTAAAGCAGAGGCAAAGAATAGATCTTTCTAAGGTACTTAATTAATTAATTCATTAATGTTAGGTAAAGATTTCCCCCCGGCATTAAGTCCAGTCATTTCCGACTCTGGGACTTAATGGTGCTCATCTCCATTTCTAAGCCAAAGAGCCGGCGTTGTCCATAGACACCTCCAAGGTCACGTGGCCACTGGAGTGCTGTTACCTTCCCGCCAGAGCAGTACCTATTGATCTACTCACATTTGCATGTTTTTGAACTGCTGGGTGGGCAGAAGCTGGGGCTGACAGTGGGAGCTCACGCCACTCCCAGGATTCGAACCTGCGACCTTTATTGTTGTTGTTGTTGTTATTATTATTATTATGTAAATGCCTGGGTTCAAGGCCAGCCTTGCACAGAGTAAGGCAGAGAAAGAAAAGAGATCTTTCTAATATATATATTTATTATATTATTAACTTAAGCCGCCTGAGGGCTCGCACTAAGACTCTAAACTATCTAGTCCGTGAGCTGCTTTTTGCCGACGATGCTGCCCTTGTTGCCCAATCAGAAGCAGCCCTGCACCGCCTCACATCCTGCTTTGCAACAGCTGCAGAGCTGTTTGGGCTGGAAGTCAGCCTGAAGGAAACAGAAGTCCTCTACCAGCCCGCACCACAGGAAGAACACCATCATCCCCATGTCTGCAGAGGCAAATGTGTGCTTCAGTCCGTCCAGCAGTTCACCTCCCTGGGAAGCATCATCTCTTCAGACACCAAGATTGACAAAGAGATAGCTCACAGATTAGCAAAGGCATAGAGTGCGTTTGGAAGGCTTCACAGAAGAGTCTGGAGCAACAAGCACCTGAGGCAAAGCACCAAAATCTGTATACAGAGATATCGTACTGTCTGTTCTTCTCTATGGGTCTGAAACATGAGTCACCTATCACCAACACCTACGACTCCTCGAACGCTTTAATCAGCGCTGTCTCAGCTCAATCCTAAATATACACTGGACCGACTATGTGACGAATGTCGCTGTCCTTGAGGAAGCAGGGGTCACCAGCGTTGAGGCCATGCTATTGAGAACACAGCTGCGCTGGGCAGGGCACAAGGTCTCTAGGATGGAGGACCACCGCCTCCCAAAGATACTACTCTAGGGTGAACTTGCCACGGGTCAGCGCAAGAGAGGCGCCCCCAAAAAGAGACATAAGAAACAACATCTCAGGCTCGGCCAGATTGATCACCAACAATGGTCCACCCTGGCCTCACATCGGGGGGCATGGAGACGCACTCTCCACAATGCCGCGGCCTCTTTCGAGAAGACACGCCGAACAGGTCTCGACAACGCAGAAAGAACCGCAACTTGGAAACAACATCACCCAAGGAGACTTTCTGCTGTGCTTTCTGCAACCGGACTTGCCTATCTCAGATTGGCCTTTTTAGTCATCAACGCGCTTGTAAAAAGCGTGGGATGAGTCCTTCCTAAGGATCTTAGTTCGCAAAGTTATGCCGAGAGGTTATTATTATTGTGTTGTTGTTGTTTTTCTGAAAGCCCCAGCTCAAGGCCAACCTTGCACTAAAGAGTAAGTGAAAGAGAGAAAGAGAGAGAGAGAGAGGAATGAAGCACTCTTCCTTCCTTCCATTCTTCCTAATGTGCTCTAATTTATGGCCTCTCCCCGGCTATTCCCGAAGGGCCTCTGGAGGCGTTGGAGGAGCAAATAGAAATATCCTGTTAAAAATCAATTAAGAACATTAACCGATCTTAAACTCTTTCCAGCCGCTCTTCCCCGGCTCAGTCCATAAATCACGCCAAGCAGGGGAGGAAGGCGGCCTTTCAAGGGGAAGGAAGGAAGGAGGGATGGAGAAAGAGAGAGAAAGGAAGGAAGGAAGGAAGAGAAAGAAAAGAAAATAGAGGGATGGAGAAAGAGCAAAAGAAAAGAAAGAAAGAAAGAAAGAAAAGAAAATAGAGGGATGGAGAAAGAGCAAAAGAAAAGAAAGAAAGAAAGAAAAGAAAATAGAGGGATGGAGAAAGAGCAAAAGAAAAGAAAGAAAAGAAGATAGAGGGATGGAGAAAGATCAAAAGAAAAGAAAGAAAGAAAGAAAAGAAAATAGAGGGATGGAGAAAGAGCGAAAGAAAAGAAAGAAAGAAAAGAAAGAAAAAGTAAATAGAGGGATAGAGAAAGAGCAAAAGAGAAGAAAGAGAAGTAAATAGAGGGATGGAGAAAGAGCAAAAGAAAGAAAGAAAAGAAAATAGAGGGATGGAGAAAGAGCAAAAGAAAAGAAAGAAAGAAAAGAAAATAGAGGGATGGAGAAAGAGCAAAAGAGAAGAAAGAAAGAAAAGAAAGAAAAAGTAAATAGAGGGATAGAGAAAGAGCAAAAGAGAAGAAAGAAAAGTAAATAGAGGGATGGAGAAAGAGCAAAAGAAAGAAAGAAAGAAAAGAAAATAGAGGGATGGAGAAAGAGCAAAAGAAAAGAAAGAAAGAAAGAAAGAAAAGAAAATAGAGGGATGGAGAAAGAGCAAAAGAAAAGAAAGAAAGAAAGAAAGAAAAGAAAATAGAGGGATGGAGAAAGAGCAAAAGAAAAGAAAGAAAGAAAAGAAAATAGAGGGATGGAGAAAGAGCAAAAGAGAAGAAAGAAAGAAAAGAAAGAAAAAGTAAATAGAGGGATAGAGAAAGAGCAAAAAAGAGAAGAAAGAAAAGTAAATAGAGGGATGGAGAAAGAGCAAAAAAAAGAAAGAAAGAAAAGTAAATAGAGGGATGGAGAAAGAGCAAAAGAAAAGAAAGAAAGAAAGAAAGAAAAGAAAATAGAGGGATGGAGAAAGAGCGAAAGAAAAGAAAGAAAGAAAAGAAAGAAAAGTAAATAGAGGGATAGAGAAAGAGCAAAAGAAAAGAAAGAAAGAAAAGAAAATAGAGGGATAGAGAAAGAGTGAAAGAAAAGAAAGAATTAAAAGAAAGAAAAGAAAATAGAGGGATAGAGAAAGAGTGAAAGAAAAGAAAGAAAGAAAAGAAAAATAAAAATAGAGGGATGGAAAAAGAGTGAAAGAAAAGAAAGAAAGAAAGAAAAGAAAATAGAGGCATGGAGAAAGAGAGAAAGAAAAGAAAGAAAAGAAAATAGAGGGATGGAGAGAGAGCTAAAGAAAAGAAAGAAAGAAAAGAAAATAGAGGGATAGAGAAAGAGTGAAAGAAAAAAGAAAGGAAGAAAAGAAAAGAAAAAAGTAAATAGAGGGATAGAGAAAGAGCGAAAGAAAAGAAAATAAAGGGACAGAGAAAGAGTGAAAAAAGAGAAAGTAAAAAAAAAGAAAATAGAGGGAAGGAGAAAGAGCAAAAGAAAAGATAGAAAGTAAGAAAAGAAAAGAAAATAGAGGGATAGAGAAAGAGCGAAGGAAAAAAGGAAGAAAGAAAGAAAGAAAAATAGAGGGACGGAGAAAGATCAAAAGAAAAGAAAAAGAAAGAAAAAAAATAAAAGAAAATAGAGGGATGGAGAAAAAGTGAAAGAAAAAAGGAAGAAAGAAAAGAAAATATAGGGATAAAGAAAGAGGGAAAGAAAAGGAAGGAAGAAAAGAAAATGGCGGGATAGAGAAAGAGTGAAAGATAAGAAAGAAAAGAAAATAGAGGGATGGAGAAAGAGTGAAAGAAAAGAAAGGAAGAAAGGAAGAAAAGAAAATAGAGGGATAGAGAAAGAGTGAAAGAAAAGAAAGGACGGGAAAATAAATAGAGATGGAGGTCTATAAAGCCGAAGAATGAGCTTCCTCTGCCTTCAGCCTTCTTTTCCTTTCTATTAGGAAAAAAGCAAAGAATGAAGAAAGAATGCAGAAGGGTTTCAAAGGAGGGATACAAGCCTACAGAAGGCCTCACCCCACGCCTTCAATTTAATGCAATCTTTACCATTTATTATTATTATTTGTATTATATTTATTTATATACTGCTTTATCTCTCTAAAAAAAGATTCCCCCCCCCCCACCAAATATGCATATATGTATGTCCCATCATCCCTGAAGTGCCTGGATAGGATGGGATCTGTAATCCGACCCCTCTAGATGACCTTAAGGGACCCCATCATGCTCTTTCTTATGGATTTCCTGCTTTTATCCTTCGGCCAAGAGGCAAACGTTACTACATGCAATAGCATTTACAAAATTCCAGAAAATGCAATCACAACAACAACATACTTGTATGCTTAATTCTATTTCAATATCTGTATATGTTTGGGATAAGCATAAGAATATTTGCACTCATACCATTATCTCTTTACGTCTATAGCCTACACCTGTGTTTGTACACAAATGAATAACTTGACAACAACAACAAAAATAATAACAGTGATAGACATGTATGGATAACAACAACAACAACAACAACTTGTATGTTTAATTCTATTTTAAGGTCTGTATGTTCTGGATGACGATGATAATAACATGTATGTTTAGTTGTAATATTTGTGTGTTCTAGATGAAGATGACGACGACGATGATCCCATAGTGCCCATTGTCCCCCTTATGTTCCTAGCCGGTATCTGTGCATGCACACAAACCAATCACACAACAACAACAACAACAAAAACGTACTCATTATCCCTTGGTTGTGTTCTGGATTATGATGATGACAACTACCACAATAATAATAATAATGCAGTAGTGCCTGTTTCCCCCTTTATGTTCCTAGCCGGTATCTGTGCATGCACACAAACGAATAACACAACAACAACAACAACAACAATGCATTCATTATCCCCTGGTTGTGTTCTGGATGATGATGATGATGATAGTGTGCACTAGTGCCCATTCCCCCCCTTATGTTCCTAGTCTGTGTCTGTGCATGCACACAAACGAATCACACAACAACAACAACAACAACAACAACGTACTCATTATCCCCTGGTTGTGTTCTGGATGATAATGATGACAACTACGACAACAATAATAATAATGCAGTCATGCCTATTTCCCCCCCCCCCCCTTTTATTCCTAGCCTGTATCTGTGCATGCACACAAACGAATCACATAACAACAACAACAACAATGTACTTATTATCCCCTGGTTGTGTTCTGGATGATGATGATGATGCACTAGTGTCCATTCCCCCTTATGTTCCTAGCCTGTGTCTGTGCACGCACACAAAGGACACACACACAACAACAACAACAACAACAACGCATTCATTATCCCCTAGTTGTGTTCTGGATGATTATGATGATGATGATGATGATGATGATGATGATGATAATAATGCACTGGTGCCCATTTCCCCCTTTATGTTCCTAGCCGGTGTCTGTGCATGCACACAAACGAGTCACATAACAACAACAACAACACATTCATTATCACCTGGTGTACACCTGTGTCCATAATCTCCTGATTTGTCCCTAGCCTGTATCTGAACAACAACAGCAGCAGCAGCAACTACTACTACTCTCTCTCGGCATTACTTCGCGAACGAAGATTCAGGAAGGACTCATCCCACGCTTTTTACAAGCGCGTTGATGACTAAAAAGGCCAATCTGAGATAGGCAAGTTCGGTTGCAGAAAGCGCAGCAGAAAGTCTCCTTGGGTGATGTTTTTCCAAGTTGCGGTTCTTTCTGCGTTGTCGTTTCTCTTCGAGACCCATTCGGCGTGTCTTCTCGAAAGAGGCCGCAGCATTGTGGATAGTGCATCTCCATGCCTCCCGATGTGAGGCCAGGGTGGACCATTGTTGGTGATCAATCTGGCCAAGCCTGAGATGTTGTTTCAGGGAGTCCTTATATCTCTTTTTGGGGCGCCTCTCTTGCGCTGACCCGTGGCGAGTTCACCATAGAGTAGTATCTTTGGAAGGCGGTGGTCCTCCATCCTAGAGACGTGCCCTGCCCAGCGCAGCTGTGTTCTCAATAGCATGGCCTCAATGCTGGTGATCCCTGCTTGCTCAAGGACAGCAACATTCGTCACATAGTCGGTCCAGTGTATATTTAGGATTGTGCGAAGACAGCGCTGATGAAAGCGCGAGGAGTCGTAGGTGTTGGCGATAGGTGACCCATGTTTCAGACCCCATAGAGGAGAATGGACAGTATGATAGCTCTGTACACACTGATTTTGGTGCTTTGTCTCAGGTGCTTGTTGCTCCAGACTCTTTTGTGAAGCCTTCCGAATGCACTATATGCCTTTGATAATCTGTGATCTATCTCTTTGTCAATCTTGGCGTCTGAAGAGATGATGCTTCCCAGGTAGGTGAACTGCTGAACGGACTTAAGCACAGATGTGCCTATGCTGGCGTGAGGATGGTGGTGTTCTTCCTGTGGTGCGGGCTGGTAGAGAACTTCTGTTTTTTTCAGGCTGGCTTCCTGCCCAAACAGCTCTGCAGCTGTTGCAAAGCAGGATGTGAGACGCTGCAGGGCTGCTTCTGAATGGGCGACAAGGGCAGCATCGTCAGCAAAAAGCAGCTCACGGACTAGATAGTTTAGAGTCTTAGTGCGAGCCCTCAGACGGCTTAAGTTGAACAAGCTGCCATCAGTACGATAGCGTATATATATGCCGTCTTCTTCTTGTAGGTCTGCCGTAGCCCTTTGGAGCATCATGCTGAAGAAGATTGTAAATAGGGTTGGTGCAAGAACACAACCTTGTTTCACTCCATTAGTTATGAGAAAGGGCTCCGAGAGAGCATCGCCATATCTGACTTGACCGTGCTGGCCCTCATGTAACAGGACAATCATTTTGAGGAACTTGGGGGGACATCCTAGACGTTCAGGATCTGCCACAGACCTTTCCTGCTCACAGTGTCGAAGGCTTTGGTGAGGTCGACAAATGTTACATAGAGTCCTTTGTTCTGCTCTCTACATTTCTCTTGCAGTTGTCTAAGGGCAAAAACCATACCTGTGGTGCTCCTATTTGCTCTGAAGCCGCATTGGCTTTCAGGGAGAAGTTCTTCTGCAATAGCCGGAACTAATCTGTTCAGGAGTATCCTTGCAAGGATTTTTCTACTACTACTACTACTACTACAACAATAACAACAACAACTCATTGTATCCCCTGGTGTCCATGGCCTGAGCCTGTGGATGAACACACACAAATCTATGCTGCTTTGCTCCCTTTGGCTCATCTTTCCCTGAATATTAGATAGATAGATAGATAGATAGATAGATAGATAGATAGATAGACAGACAGACCGCTGGCCCCTTCTTTCGATTTTGGGAGGAAGACAAGAAGGAGCGAGGAAAGGAGGGAAGAAAGCACCCGGGTGGGCGCCCCTGAGGACGTGGCGCCTTACGCAAATGCGTAGTTTGCGTACCGCTTGATCCACCCCTGCATAGATAGATCGATGGATGGATGGATAGATAGACAGACCGACAGACCGACGGCCCTTTCCTTCCTTCCTTTCCATTTTGAAAGAAAGACAAGAAGGAACAAGAAAAGGAGGGAAGAAAGCACCCGGGTGGGTGCCCCTGAGGACGTGGCGCCTTACGCAAATGCGTAGTTTGCGTACCGCTTGATCCACCCCTGCATAGATAGATAGATGGATAGATAGACAGACCGACCGACTGACCAACGGCCCTTTCCTTCCTTCCTTCCTTCCATTTTGGAAGGAAGACAAGAAGGAACAAGAAAAGGAGGGAAGGAAGCACCCGGGTGGGCGCCCTTGAGGACGTGGCGCCTTAGGCAAATGCATAGTTTGTGTACCGCTTGATCCACCCCTGCATAGATAGATATCACCTTCCTCTCCCCCTGCCTCTCCTTCACTCTCCTTCCTCTCCCCCTGCCTCTCCTTCCTGCCTCTCCTTCCTGCCTCTCCTTCCTTCCTTCCTTCCTTCCTTCCTTCCTTCCTTCCTTCCTTCCTGCCTCCTTCCTTCCTTCCTTCCTTCCTTCCTTCCTTCCTTCCTTCCTTCCTTCCTTCCTTCCTTCCTTCCTTCCTTCCTTCCTTCCTTCCTTCCTTCCTTCCTTCCTTCCTTCCTTCCTTCCTTCCTGCCCTTACTTACTTACTTACTTACTTACTTCTAGATCTGGACTGATTTCAGAGGGATTGATTGATGGCCAGCCGGGATGTATTTATTTATTTCCAGGGCATTTCATAGCATTGCAGGCCTAGAGGAGGCTGGGCCGGGGAAAAAACCACCTTAAATAAATATTAAAATCAATAATAATAATAATAATAATAAGTATGGCACTCAAGCGACCGGCCAAAAAAAATTCAAAGAAATAATGCCTTAAATATATATCAAAATAAAACCAATACTAAGGATAAGAATAGAATACTCAAGCAATATACTATTTATTATTATTATTCTTATTACTATTATTATCATCATCATGTACAGAGGAGGAATGGTTGGAGGCTACAGACCATGCCGTTGCCTGTTTTTGGACAAAATAATAAAAAAAATAAATTTTAAAAAAGCATATTTAGCCGCCTGCGTGCCTTCTGTTTTTATCAGTTTTATACTAATTTATGCAAATTTGTCCTAAATAAATAAATAAATATTATAATAAAAATAAAATAATAAAAATAATAAATAAATTTTTAAAAAAGATATTTAGCCGCCTGCGCACCTTCCGTTTTTATCAGTTTTATACTAATTTATCCAAAATCAATCAATCAATAAATATTATAATAAAAATAAAATAATAAAAATAATAAATAAATTTTTAAAAGATATTTAGCCGCCTGCGCGCCTTCCATTTTTATCAGTTTTATACTAATTTATGCAAATTTGTCAGAAATAAATAAATAAATAAATATTATAACAAAAATAAAATAATAAAAATAATACATAAATTTTAAAAAAGATATTTAGCCACCTGCGCGCCTTCTGTTTTTATCAGTTTTATATTAATTTATGCAAATAAATTAATAATAAATAAATAAATATTATAATAAAAATAATAAATAAATAAATAAATAAATAAAAGTTATTTAGCTGCCTTCCGTTTTTATCAGTTTTATACTAATTTATGCAAATTTGTCAGAAATAAATAAATAAATATTATAACAAAAATAAAATAATAAAAATAATAAATAAATTTTTTAAAGATATTTAGCCGCCTGCGCGCCTTCCGTTTTTATCACTTTTATACTAATTTATGCAAATTTGTCCAGAAATAAATAAATAAATATTATAACAAAAATAAAATAATAAAAATAATAAATAATTTAAATAAAAGATATTTAGCCGCCTGCGCGCCTTCCGTTTTTATCACTTTTATACTAATTTATGCAAATAAATTAATAATAAATAAATAAATATTATAATAAAAATAATAAATAAATAAATAAATAAAAAGTTATTTAGCTGCCTTCCATTTTTATCACTTTTATACTAATTTATGCAAATTGGTCCAAAATAAATAAATAAATAAATATTATTATTTCTGCGAATACTAAATTCTAAAGTATTTACACATATGTTTTAACCACTACACCCCCAAAAATCTGAATGTAAAATAACCCCAAGGTTTGGGGCCCCCCCAGAGGTCATCTAGCCAAGCCATTGGAGCAAAGCAGTCTCTGTTCTCTAATAATAATAATAATAATAATAATAATAATAATATGATGATGATAGTGATGATAATATGATGGTAGTGAGGATGTGTAGGTGGACTTCCTCTCTCTTCTTAACCCCTTGCCTCCTGCTTGGTTTCATCGCAGGGAGAAGAGGAAAGCGGAAAAAGGTAAAAATACGAAGTTTGGGACCCCCAGAGTTCACCCAGCCGAGCCCTTGGACCCGTGCAGCCTCTTTCCCTCCTCCTCTGCATTTTTCTTCTCTCCCCTTGCCCCTAAAGCAGTCTTTCTCAAGGGCGCCGCCTCCTTCGGCCGTTTCCCCAGCCAGCCTCCAATCCGCCATGACTCCCACCATGACTCTCGCCCCTCGCTCGCTGAAGCCGCGTGGAGGAGGAGCCCTGCCCACTGAAGCCCGTCCACCGCTCATGCTCCTCCTCTGTAGGAGAGCTGAAGCTGGGAGAGGCGAGGCATGGCGCGTGCCTGGCTCTGCCTCCTCCCGGTTTCAGCACTCCCAGCAGCTGCTCCAGCCTTGAAGGGCAGTGCCAAGCCAGCATTGTGCTGGCTCTGGCACCACTATTTGGCACTGCCCCCTCAAGGCTGGCAAAGCTGTGGGAGGCGGGGCATGGTGCAGCCTGGCTCCGCCCCCTCCCTGGCTTCGGCACTCCCAACAGCTGCTCCCAGCAGGCCACCACCCCCCAGCCGTTCTTTACTGTGTCAGAGTGTCATCTTGTGTCATTTTGGTTGGTGGTGTGCCCCCGGATTTTTAATGTTAAAAGTGTGCCACGGCTCAAAAAAGGTTGGGAAACACTGCCCTAAAGGGCTCTCCTGCCTATCAACCATCCACCCTCCCTTCCTTCTCATTCCTTCTCTCATTTCCTTCCTTCTTTCCTTCCTTCATTCTCTCCTTTCTTTTTCTTTCTTTCCTTCCTTCTCTCATTTCTTTCTCTTTCCTTCCTTCCGTCTCTCCTTTCTTTCTTTCTTTCCTTTCTTACTTCCTTCTTTCATTTCTTTCTCTTTCTTTTTTTCCTTCTTTCATTTATTTCTCTTTTCTTCCTTCTCTCATTACTTTTTTCTTTGCTTCCTTCTCTCATTTCTTTCTCTTTCTTTTCTTCCTTCTTTCATTTATTTCTCTTTCTTTTCTTCCTTCTCTCATTTCTTTCTCTTTCCTTCCTTCTCTCATTTCTTTTTTCTTTGCTTCCTTCTCTCATTTCTTTCTTTCTTTTCTTCCTTCTTTCATTTATTTCTCTTTCTTTTCTTCCTTCTCTCATTTCTTTTTTCTTTGCTTCCTTCTCTCATTTCTTTCTCTTTCTTTTCTTCCTTCTCTCATTTCTTTCTCTTTCCTTCCTTCCTTCTCTCTTTTCTTTTTCTTTCTTTCCTTTCTTACTTCCTTCTCTCATTTCTTTCTCTTTCTTTTCTTCCTTCTCTCATTTCTTTTTTCTTTGCTTTCTTTTCTCATTTTTTTCTCCTTCCTTCCTTCCTTCCATCTCTCCTTTCTTTCTTTCTTTCCTTTCTGACTTCCTTCTTTCATTTCTTTCTTTCTTTTATTCCTTCTCTCATTTCTTTCCTTTCTTCCTTCTCTCCTTTCTTTCCTTCTTTCTTTCTTTCCTTTCTTACTTCCTTCTCTCATTTCTTTCTCTTTCTTTTCTTCCTTCTCTCATTTCTTTTTTCTTTGCTTCCTTCTTTCTCTCCTTCCTTCCACCTCTTCTTTCCTTTACTTCATTCCCTCTTTTCTTTCTCTCTTTCTTTATTTCCTTCTCTCATCTTTCCTTCCTTCTCTTCTTTTTTTCCTTCTTTTCTTACTGCATTATCTCATTTCTTTCTTTTTGTCTTTCTTTCTTTCCTTCCTTCTTTTTTCTTTCTTTGCTTGCTTCCTTCTTTCTTTCATTTCTTTCTTCCCTTCCTTCCCTCCTTCCTTCCTTCTCTCATTTCTTTCTTCCTTCCTTCCTACCTCCCTCCTCTCCTCCTCCTTCTCTCTTTTTCCCCCTTCCCCAATATCTAAAATGTCCTCCCATATTTGTATACCTGGACCCTCCTTCACTTCTTCTTCTTCTCTCTCTCTCTCTTTCTTCTTTCTCTCTCCCTCCCTCCCTTTTTTCTATCTTTTCTTTCCTTCTCTCTCTCTTCTCTTTCTTCTTTCTTTCTCATCCTCTCTTCTCTCGTTCTCTCTCTTTTTGCCTTCCTCCCTCTCCCCCATATTTAGAGCCCTAGACCTTCTCTTCTCTTTCTGTCTTCTCTTCTCTCCCTTCTTTCCCACCTTGCTTTCTCCTTTCTCTCTTTTCTATCTCTTCTCCTTTCTCTCTCCCTTCTGTCTCCTTTCTCTCTTGCACTTCTTTCTTTCTCTCCTTTCTCTCTTTTCTCTCTTTTCTTTCTCTCTCTTCTCCCCCTCTTTTTCCACCCCCACTTCTCATGTTTTTTTTTCTCTCTCTCTTCCATCTCTTCTTTCTTTCCTTTTTGTTTTCTATATGTTTTTCTACTTTTCTCTCTCTTTCTTCTCTTCTTCCTTCCTTCCTTTCTTCCTTTTTTGAAATTGCCCTTAAGTCCCCTTGGGGATATAGGGCGGGTTACAAATAAAGTTATTATTTTTCTTTCTTCTTTCTCTTCTCCTTTGTTTCTCTTTTCCTCTCTTTTCTCCCTGCCGTTCTCCCCTTTCTTTCTTTCTTTTGCTTTTTTCTGTGTTCTCTCTCTCTCACTCACTTATCTTTCTCATTCCCTTCTTCTGTCTCTCCTCTGTCGTGAGAATCAATGATCCCTGGACGCTCTTGACTCCCACCTCCCTTTCTCTCTCTCTCTCTTCTTTTCCCTTCTCTCTCTCTCTCTCTCTTATTTCTATGTCTTCTTTCTCCTTTCCTTTTTTCTCGCTCTCCTCCATCTCTTGTCTCCCACCTCCCTTCTTTTCTCTCTCTTCTCTCTCTTCTCTCTCTTCTTTTCCCTTCTCTCTCTTGTCTCTCTTATTTCTCTTCTCTTCTCTTCTTCCCTTTCCCTTCTCCGTATCTTTTTTTCTCTCTTCTTTTTTTCCCTTCCCTTCTTTCTCTCCTCTGTCTTTTCTCTCTTCTTCTCTTTCTCTTCTTCCTTTCCCTTCTCTCTCTCTCGTATCTTTTATTTCTACGTCTTCTTTCTCCTTCCCTTCTTTCTCTCTCTCCTCCGTCGTGGGAATCAAGGAGCCCTGGGCACTCTCTTGTCTCTCTTCTTTTCTCTCTCTTCTCTTTCTCTTCTCTCTCTTCTTTTCCCTTCTCTCTCTTGTCTCTCTTATTTCTATGTCTTCTTTTTCCTTCCCTTCTTTCTCTCCTCTGTCATGAGAATCAATGATCCCTGGATGCTCTCTTGACTCCTACCTCCCTTCTCTTCTCTTCTCTCTCTTCTTTTCTCTTCTCTCTCTCTCTGGTCTCTCTTATTTCTATGTATTTTTTCTCCTTCCCTTCTTTCTCTCTCTCCTCCGTCCTGGGAATCAAGGAGCCCTGGGCGCTCTTGACTCCCCCTCCTTTCTTTTCTCTCTTCTTCTTCTCTCTCTTCTTCTTCTTCTTCTTCACTTTTATTCTTTTCTCTCTCCTTTCTCCCTCCCTTCTTCCTTTCTCTTCTTCCTTCCTTTCACTGAGACGCCCCTCCCCGGCCCGTCAATATGGGGTGGGGGTTTGGGGGGTGGGCGTAGGGCCTAATTCAAGCCATCGATCAGGCGGCCAGGAGGGAGGGAGGGCCATAAATTATGGTGACAGGAAGAGACTGAGGTGACCCTCCCAGGCCCGGCCACGCCGAGATCGATCCCGGGACACCCCCCGACCCCCCGAAGAACGAGATTGAAAGAGAGAGAGAGAGAAAAGAAGAGAGACCCTTCCCCAAAAAGTCGCACGCGCCGCGACCCTCGCCGCCTCCAGGGGGCGCCCGCGGACAACCTCTGGCTCAACCCTACTCAACCCAGGAGGAGAAGGAGAAGGTGGACAGGCATCACCACCATAATAATAACAATAATAATAATAATTATTATTATTATTTGGCACATTGATATGCCGCCCTTCCCACCCAGAAGTTCTATGTAAATACAATATATTATATTATTAGCAAAATATTAGTATTATGTATTACTATACTGTAATATTATTAGTAATATTATGTGTAATATGAAATATATAATTATGATATTGTATTGCATTATAATATTATTATCAATATTATAGGTGCATACAATATATTATATTACTAGCACAGCACAACATTAGTATTATATATAATTGCATTATTCTGTATTGCATTATAATATTATGAAAAATATAATATAATAATAATTATTATATAATTATTATAATAATAAAAATATGAAAAATATAATTATTATATTATATTATAATTATTATTAATATTAGTATATTGTACTATACCGCTATACTGTAATATTATTAGTAATATGAAATATATAATTATTATATTGTATAATTAGTAGTAGTATTATATTGTATTGCATTATATTATGAAAAATATAATATTATTACTATATAATTATTACTATAATAAAAATATAATAATAATATGAAAAATATAATTATTATATTATATTATAATTATTATTAATATTAGTATATTGTACTATACCACTATACTGTGATATTATTAGTAATATGAAATATATAATTATTATATTGTATAATTAGTAGTAGTATTATATTGTATTGCATTATATTATGAAAAATATATAATTATTACTATATAATTATTACTATAATAAAAATATAATAATAATATGAAAAATAGAATTATTATATTATATTATAATTATTATTAATATTAGTATATTGTACTATACCACTATACTGTGATATTATTAGTAATATGAAATATATAATTATTATATTGTATAATTAGTAGTAGTATTATATTGTATTGCATTATATTAGGAAAAATATAATATTATTACTATATAATTATTACTATAATAATAATATGAAAATATAATTATTAAATTATATTATTATTAATATTATATTGCATTATATTATTAATAATATTATTATATGTGTCTACAATATATTATATTATTAGCACAGCACAATATTAGTATTATGTATTAGTATATTGTACTATACCACTATACTGTAATATTATTAGTAATATGAAATATATAATTATTATATTGTATTATTATTATATTGTATTATATTATAATACTATTATCAATATTATATGTGTATACAATATATTATATTATTAGCACAGCACAATATTAATATTATGTGTTAGTATATTGTACTATACCACTATACTGTAATATTATTAGTAATATGAAATATATAATTATTATATTGTATTATTATTATATTGTATTGTATTATATTATAATACTATTATCAATATTATATGTGTATACAATATATTATATTATTAGCACAGCACATCAGTAATATATTAATACTATATTATATTAATATATGAGCCTTAAAGTCCCAGTTTAAATAGCAGTAAAAGTGCAACAAGTCGTGTTCTGCGGTCTTAATAATAATAATAATAAATAATAATAAATATGCCTTGGCCCTTGCTGCCAGGCTTCTTAATTATAGAATATTATTATATAATTAGACGTCTGCCCTTGCCACCAGGCCTCTGAATTAGTAAAATATTATTATAATTATTATTAATAATATACTTCTGTTCTTGATTTAATAATACAATAAAAATAATGCTGTAAATAATAATAATAATATGCCTTGGCCCTTGCTGCCAGGCTTCTTAATTATATAATAATAATAATAATAATAATATACTTCTGTTCTTGCTGCCAAGCTTCTTAATTTAATAATACAATAAAAATAATGCTGTAAATAATAATAATAATAATAATATGCCTTGGCCCTTGCTGCCAAGCTTCTTAATTTAATAATACAATAAAAATAATGCTGTAAATAATAATAATAATAATAATATGCCTTGGCCCTTGCTGCCAGGCTTCTTAATTATATAATAATAATAATAATAATAATAATATACTTCTGTTCTTGCCACCAAGCCTCTGAATTAGTAAAATAACAACAAGGGAAACCTTTACCGTTTTACATTTCTTATTACACATTGTTGTTATTCATTATAATTATACATTTGCATGATTTAGTATTGTTATTCATTATAATATATAGGTATACATTTCTTAAAAGGGCCCCCTGGTGGCAAAGCAAGTTATGCCACTGATCTGTTGAACTTGCTGACCGAAAGGTCAGCGGTTTGAATCCGGGGAGCGGAGTGAGCTCCCACTGCTAGCCCCAGCTCCTGCCAACCAGCCTAGCAGTTCAAAAACATGCAAATGTGAATAGATCAATAGGTACTGCTTCTGTAGGAAGGTAATGGTGCTCCATGCAGTCATGCTGGCCATGTGACCTTGGAGATGTCTACGGACAAAGCCAGCTCTTAGAAATGAAGATGAGCGCCAGCGTCCCAGAGTCAGACATGACAAGACATGGAAACTTTTATTTTTGTAATAATAATAATAATAATAATAATAATAATAATACTTCTGTCCTTGATGCCAGGCCTCTGAATTGGTAAACAACGACAACAACAACAACAACAACATGCCTCTGCCCTTCCTGTCAGGCGTCTTATTTACATCATCCTCATCTGCCTTTGTTGCTAGGCCTCAATAATAATAATAGTAATAATAATAATATACTTCTGTCCTTGATGCCAGGCCTCTTAATTGGTAAACAACAACAAGTCTCTGCCCTTGCTGTCAGGCATCTTATTTACATCATCCTCATCTACTTCTGCTCTTGTTGCCAGGCCTCAATAATAATAATAATAATAATAATAATGATATAATAATAATCGTCTGTCCTTGATGCCAGGCCTCTTAATTAGTAAACAACAACAACAACATGCCTTTGCCCTTCCTGTCAGGTGTCTTATTTACATCATCCTCATCTGCCTTTGTTGCTAGGCCTCTTTAATAATAATAATAATAATAATAATAATATGCCTCTGCTACCGGCCCCTCTTGCTTGCCTTTCCCCCTGAGGACATGCAAGGCCTATCTCCATCCATGCACTTGGGGTTTGCAGGAGGCCTGCCTTCCTCCCCCTTTATTCCTCTCCAGAAAAATGAAGCCTCCCCTACAAATTGAACATGAAGCAATGGGGAGTGGGCTGGGATGCTGATGGGGAGCCCGGGGGTCCAGAACCCCGCCGAGGCGCATCCGGGAGAAGGCCGGGCGCATACAGATGCCCCTCTTCACGCTCATCCATGCCTAATGCGCCCAGGAAGGCATCGCAAGACATGCAACAGGAATGAACTGCCTTGCTTTGCAATGCAAGCGGAAGGAAAGGACCTTCTTGGCCATGCAAGACATGCAAAGAGAAATGAGAGGCCTTGCTTTTGAGATGCAAGAAATGCAACAGAAATGAAATGACCTTCTTTGCCATGCAAGAAATGCAAAGAGAAATGAAAGTCCTTTCTTTCAGATGCAAGAAATACAACACACTCTTCTTTGCAATGCAAGGAATGCAACAGTTCAAATGCCTTTCTTTGCAATGCAAAAAATGCAACAGAAATGAAAGGCCTTTCTTTGAGATGCGAGAAATGCAGACACTCTTCTTTGCAATGCAAGGAATGCAAAAAGAAATGAAAGGCCTTTCTTTCAGATGCAAGAAATACAACACACTCTTCTTTGCAATGCAAAGAATGCAACAGTTCGAATGCCTTTCTTTGCAATGCAAGAAATGCAAGCAGAAATGAAAAGCCTTTCTTTGAGATGCGAGAAATGCAGCACACTCTTCTTTGCAATGCAAGGAATGCAACAGTTCAAATGCCTTTCTTTGCTATGCAAGAAATGCAAACAGAAATGAAATGCCTTTCTTAGCAATGCAAGAAATGCAACAGAAATTTAATTGCCTTCTTTGCCATGCAAGAATTGCAAAGAGAAAGTAAAGGCCTTTCTTCCAGATGCAAGAAATGCAACAGAAATTTAATTACCTTCTTTGCCATGCAAGAAATGCAAAGAGAAAGTAAAGGCCTTTCTTCCAGATGCAAGAAATGCAACAGAAATTTAATTACCTTCTTTGCCATGCAAGAATTGCAAAGAGAAAGTAAAGGCCTTTCTTCCAGATGCAAGAAATGCAACGGAAATGAAACGACCTTATTTGCACCGCAAGGAGTGCAACAGTTTGAATGCCTCTCTTTGCCATGCAAGAAATGCAACCAAAATCAAATGCCTTTCTTGGTAATGCAAGAAATGCAACAGAAATCAAATTCCTTTCTTTGAGATGCAAACAGAAATCAAATTGCCTTCTTTGCAATGCAAGGAATGCAATAGCTTCAATGGCTTCCCTTGCAATGCAAGAATTGCAGCAGAAACGAAATGACCTTATTTGCCATGCAAGAAATGCAAAGAGAAATTAAAAGAAATGCAAACAGAAATGGAACGAATGCAACATTTTCAATGCCTTTCTATGCTATGCTATGCAAGAAATGGAAACATTTCTTAGCAATGCAAAAAATGCAGCAGACATGAAATGGCATTCTTTGCAATGAAAGGAACGCAACAATTTGAATGCCTTTCTTTGCTATGCAAGAAATGCAACAGAAATTAAAAGCCTTTCTTTGAGATGCAAGAAATGCAAACAGAAATGAAATGACCTTATTTGCAATGCAAGGAATGCAACGGTTTGAATGCTTCTCTTTGCTATGCAAGAAATGCAACAGAAATGAAATGCCTTTCTTTGCCATGCAAGAAATGCAATCGGAAATCAAAGGCCTGTCTTGGAGATGCAAGAAATGCAAACAGAAAGAAATGCAACAGTTTGAATGCCTTTATTTTCCATGCCAGAAATGCAATCGGAAATCAAAGGCCTGTCTTTGAGATGCAAGAAATGCAAACAGAAATGAAACACTCTTCTTTGCAATGCGACAGTTTGAATGCCTCTCTTTGCAATGCAAGAAATGCAAACAAATGAAATGCCTTTCTTGGTAGTGTGAGACATGCGACAAGAGATGAAACTCCCTTCTTTGCAATGCAAGCAACGCAACAGAAATGAAACTCTTTTTTTGCCATGCAAGAAATGCAATCAGAAATCAAAGGCCCCTGTCTTTGAGATGCAAGAAATGCAAACAGAAAGAAATGCAATGGTTTGAATGCCTTTCTTTGCTATGCCAAAAAAATTGCAAACAGAAATGAAATGCCTTTCTTTGTAATGAGAGAAATGCGACAGAGACGACACTCCCTGCATTGCCATGCAAGAAATGCAACGGAAACTAAGGGCCCTTTTTCTGCAATGCAAGAGAAAAGAAAACACTTTCCTTTGTGATGCAACAAAATCGAAACACCTTCCTTTGCCGTGAGATGCAGCGGAAACTAAATGCCTTTCTTTGTGATGCAAGAAATGCAAACAGAAATGAAACGCTTTGCTTTCCAATGCAAGAAATGCAACACTAATGCAATGCCTTTCTTTCCCAGGAAAGGGCCTTCCACTATTGCAAGCTCCTAATCTATGGAACTCCCTGCCTCAGGAAGCTTGCTTCCCCAGTGACCTTCCCTTTATTTATTTATTTATTTATTTACATCCTTTATATTCCGCCCTTCTCACCCACTCAGGGGACTCAGGTCGAATTACAATGTACATATACAGGCAAACCTTCAATGCCATAGACACACAACATATATAGACAGACACTCGGAGGCAATTTAACATGACAGCTTCTGGCCACCAGGGGGAGCTGTCGCATTCCTACATTCTTTTGCGTACTTCCTGGAGATTTTATGGCCTCGGAAATCAGTTAAATTAGCCTCCCCACAAAGTGGCACCTGAATTTCCTACTTGACAGATGCCACTGACTTTTGGGCTGCAGAGGTCGTCAACAAGCTACACAGTTAGGTCGAGAGCTCACCCTGGCCCAGGCAGGCTTCGAACTCATGACCTTCTGGTCAGTAGAGATCTTATGCAGCTGCGATCACAGTCCCATTGAAAGAAGGCCTCCAGCCTAGAGTTTAACACACCAGATGTTTACATCGCAGGATGTATTCAGAGGCTTTCGCCACCTTGGCCTCCCTCCGAGCGCGTGAGATAGTGCGACTTGTGTTTCCGCAATATTCCTTTTCAGGGAGATACGTTTAGTTATGTTTTAGTGATTAGGATTTAAATTGTACGTTGCATGGTTTTCACACCACCGTTGGCCATTTTAATCTTAAAGAGAGAGAAAACAACAACAACAACAACAACAACTTACTCAAAGCCTGCCAATGAGTTTCTATACCTGAGTGAGGATTTGCACCTATGTCTCCCAGAGTCCAACCAGATTAAATATAATAATAATAATAATAATAATAATTCTTAGGAGAAAGTTTGGCTTCTATGTTTTGGAATATAAATATGATAACAATAATAACAACAACGCTGTTGCTACTTGGGAAAGACTCCTATATTTTGGGATATAAATAATAATAATAATAATAATGCTTGGCAAAGACTTTGACTTCAACAACAACAGAAGCAACAACAACAAAAACAAGAACAACCCAAACCAGCCAATGGGTTTCTATATCTGAGTGAGGATTCACACCCATGTCTCCCAGAGTACAACCAAATTAAATATACATATACATACACACGCACGCACGCGCGCGCACACACACACACAGAGGCTGGATGGCCATCTGCTGGGAAGGCTTTGATTGTGCCTTCCTGTAATGGCAGAATGGGGTCCGACTGGGTGACCTTTTGGGTTTCCTCCAGCTCTAGGATGCTATGATATATCATTCACACACACACAAACATGCACACACACATACTCAGGCTGGATGGAGATCTGTTGGGAAGGCTTTGATTGTGCCTTTCTTGAATGGCAGAATGGGGTCAGGCTGAGTGACCTTTTGGGTTTCCTCCAACTCTAGGGTGCTATGATATATCATTCACACACACACACACATATATATACATACACTAGCTGTACCCGGCACGCGTTGCTGTGCCCTATTTAGGAGTCTGACAGTTTGTTATAGGTCGGAATGTTCATGTTGGCTGGCCAGTACAGCAGTTATGCAAATCCGCCCTTATTGGCAGCCAATCATGTTGTCAGAATGTAGAGGCTGGGGGAGTCTTTTGCAGCCCCGGAGGATGCTGGGAAATGTAGTTTTATTTTTACTTGTTGTTTTGGAGGCCTTTTAGGTTTTTTGGGGGGGGAAGTTTCTTTGCTACAAACGTACCTTGCTTGAGGCCTATTTCTGTTGGCAAGTTTTGTGTTTCTGCGTTGTAAGGTTTCTCTGTTTGAGGTAGTCTTCACATGACGGCTCTTCCTTTATATATATAGATACATACATAACATACACACACATACACAGGCTGGATGGCCATCTGTTGGGAAGGCTTCGATTGTGCCTTCCTGTAATGGCAGAATGGGGTCATCTTGGGTGACCTTTTGGGTTTCTTCTAGCTCTAGGATGCTATGATATATCATTCACACACACACACACACACACAGAGGCTGGATGGCCATCTGCTGGGAAGGCTTCGATTGTGCCTTCCTGTAATGGCAGAATGAGGTCAGGCTGGGTGACCTTTTGGGTTTCCTCCAGATCTAGGATGCCATGATATATCATTCACACACACACACACACAAACACACACACACACACAGAGGCTGGATGGCCATCTGCTGGGAAGGCTTCGATTGTGCCTTCCTTGAATGGCAGAATGGGGTCAGGCTGGGTGACCTTTTGCGATTCCTCCAGCTCTAGGATGCTATGATATATCATTCACACACACACACATATGGATGGCCATCTGTTGGGAAGCCTTCGATTGTGGCCTCCTTGAATGGCAGACTGGGGCCAGTTTGGATGGCCTTGAGGGTCCCCTTTCCCACTCTATATGATTCTAGGAGTCTATCAAAAGGGCCGCCAGCAGCAGGATTCCCTCGCTCTGAATGAATGCCAACGGAGCGTAATGTATGCGGATCAATGCTCCACGCGCACCGTTCGTATCGATGGGGCAATTGCAATGTGCAAAGAGGCCATCCGAATGCATTCAGGGGCCTCCCTGCATGTGGCGGCATCATGTGCCAAGTGCGGTTTCCTGTCTAATTGTGCGGTCCTAACTTCGGATGCCGTCGTTCTACTCCAGGAACTACACTTCGCTCTTGCGGCACCTACAACTAGGTTGCAACGGCAAGGATGGGATCGCATGATGCGCTGCTCAGAGGACGCCAACCAGAGGCCGGGCCCAGTTGCATAGTTTGCAAAAAAAAATTGCAAAAGGTCCACCGGAGGCGCCTTCGAATCAGACCCGGATTACCCATAAGGCCACCCTAGGCCATGGTTCGAATTATATTGGAACCTGTTTAACTGAGCATGTCCCAAGGCCAGTGTATTATTATTATTGCTATTATTATTTCTATTATTATTATTATTGCTATTATTATTCATTTACATCCCGGCCTTCTCCTAATAACGAGACTCTCATCTCCAAGCAGAAGACAGAAGGCACAGAGAGTGGAATCTATGCAGATTCCTAATCTATCTAAGTTTCATCTACGCTGACGATCCTGCCATCACCGCTCAAGCAGGGAGCTTTGAGATGGTTGAACCGAAGCTCCCCGAAGCTTGAGGTGCTCTTCCTGCCTATTCCAGGGAAAACCAGCTGATTCCAGGGCCGGGGACAACGTGTGGAGGGGGTCGGGGAGGTCTCCGGGAGGTCTCCGGGAGGTCCCCACTTAATTGTGGGGTCCCCCAGGGGGCCATTCTCTCCCCCTTATTATTCAACGTATATATGCGCCCCCTGGCCCAGCTGGCCCGCGACTTTGGTCTGGAGTGTTATCAGTACGCGGATGACACCCAGCTTCTGCTGAGAATGGACGGCAGGCCGGACACCGTACCCGATTGTTTCCATCAATGCCTGGAAGCCGTGACTGGTTGGCTGCGGGCCAGCCGGCTGAAGGTGAACCCATCGAAGACGGAGATTCTGTGGCCCGGTCGCCCTGGGCTGGGTGGGTGCCGGTTGCCTACCCTGGATGGCGAGCAGCTAAGCCCGTCATCTTCGGTTAAGAGCTTGGGTGTTCAGTTGGACTCCCTGCTGACCATGGAGTCCCAGGTCTCCGCGGTCAGCAGGGCGTCCTTCTTTCACCTACGACAGGCTAGGCGACTGGCACCCTACCTGTCCAGGAACGACCTGGCGACGGTAATCCAAGCGACGGTCATCTCAAGACTGGACTACTGTAACGCCCTCTACGTTGGCCTTCCCTTGTCGACAATTCGGAAACTCAAGCTAGTGCAGAATGCCGCTGCTCGCTTGCTGGCGGGCTCGTCGGTAAGGGAGCATATTACGCCCATCTTTCGGCAGCTGCACTGGCTTCCCATCGAGTACCGAATCGCCTTCAAGGTGTTGGTATTGACCTTTAAGGCCTTACACGGCCTAGGACCTGCGTACCTGAGGGACCGCCTTACCCCGTATGTACCCCGAGATCACTGCGGTCAGAAGAACAGAATCTGCTGACGGTACCAACAGTCCGCTCCTGCCACCTATCTATGACTAGACAGAGAGCCTTTTCCGCAGCAGCTCCAGTGCTGTGGAACTCTCTCCCGGACAGTGCTCGAGCTACTTCCGAGCTAGTACCATTTAGAAGGGCTTGTAAGACCGCCCTTTTTGGCCTGGCCTTTAATTAAGGCATAGAATGACGGTATCCCAAGAACGATATTGTCACCCTGCACCTCAAAATGTGTCAAATTGTGTGTTTTTAATGTGTTTTATTCTTTTATTGTAGTGCCCCATGTCTGCAACATGATGCCCATTTATATTGTTGTACCCGCCCCGAGCCTGTGGGGAGGAGCGGTATACAAGATCGAAGAAATAAATAAATACATAAATAAATAAATTCCTAATCTATTTCAAACACAGACATGTGCATTTCACCTTCAGAACAGATGAGCATCTTGAGCTCTGAGGAAACGATCTATGGCTGACGATCATGCCATCACTGCTCAAGCAGGGAGCATTGAAGTGGTTGAACCAATACTCTCCGAAGCTCTAGGTCAGTGTTTCTCAACCTTCCTCATGCCACGACCCCTTAATACAGTTCTTCATGTTGTGGTGACCCCCAACCATAAAATTATTTTTGTTGCTACCCCATAACTGTAATTTTGCTACTGTTATGAATCGTAACGTCAATATCTGCACCAATATCTGATACTCCCTAATTTTAATAGTGGGTTGGGCCGGATTGATTTTGTCATTTGGGACTTGTAGTTGCTGGGATTTATAGGTCACCTACAATCAAAGAGCGTTCTGAACTCCACCAACGATAGAATTGGGCCAAACTTCCCACAGAACTCCTATGACCAACAGAAAATACTGGAAGGGTTTGGTGGGCATTGTCCTTGAGTTTGGGAGCTGTAGTTCACCTACATACAAGGAGCACTGTGGACTCAAGCAATTATGGATCTGGACCAAACTTGGCACAGATACCCAACATGCACAAATGTGAACACTGGTGGAGTTTGAAGACAATAGACCTTGACATTTGGGAGTTGTAGTTGCTGGGATTTATAGTTCATCTACAATCAAAGAGCATTCTGAATCCCACCAACGATAGAATTGGGCCAAACTTCCCACAGAACTCCTATGACCAACAGAAAATACTGGAAGGGTTTGGTGGGCATTGTCCTTGAGTTTGGGAGCTGTAGTTCACCTACATACAAGGAGCACTGTGGACTCAAGCAATTATGGATCTGGACCAAACTTGGCACGGATACCCAACATGCACAAATGTGAACACTGGTGGAGTTTGAAGACAATAGACCTTGACATTTGGGAGTTATAGTTGCTGGGATTTATAGTTCATCTACAATCCAAGAGCATTCTGAATCCCACCAACGATAGAATTGGGCCAAACTTCCCACAGAACTCCTATGACCAACAGAAAACACTATGCTTTCTGATGAACTTTGGTGACCCCTCTGACACCCCCTCGCGACCCCTTCAGGGGTCCCGACCCCCAGGTTGAGAAACACTGCTCTAGGTGCTCTTGCTGCCTATGACAGGGAAAATCCAGCTGATTCCTCATCCATCTAAGTCGCAGACGTGTGCTTTCCGTCTTCAGAACAGACAAGCCTATCAAGCTCTGAGGAAACAATCTATGCGGACGATCGTGCCATCACCGCTCAAGCAGGGAGCTTTGAGATGGTTGAACCGAAGCTCCCCGAAGCTTGAGGTGCTCTTCCTGCCTATGACAGGGAAAATCCAGCTGATTCCTCATCCATCTAAGACAGTGTTTCCCAACCTTTTTTTTGGGCCGCGGCACACTTTTTACGTTTACCAAATCCTGGGGCACACCACCAACCAAAATGACACAAAATGACACTCTCACACAGTCATACAGATAGTTAATATGTTTTTAAATGTATTTATACACTCAGTGTGAAACCTGGGCCTGTTTCGATGAACACAACATAGATATCCTGGCAGGAATGGCGGAAAGACACAAACTTCCCACACAGAACTCCCATAAACTAAGAGAAAATGCTATAAGAGTTTGGTGGGCATGGACCTTGAGTTTTGGAGTTGTAGTTCACCTATATCCACAGAGAGCACTGTGGACTCAAACAATGTTGGATCAGGACCAAACTTGGCAAGAATACTCAATATGCCCAAATGTGAACACAGGTGGAGTTTGGGGGAAAATAGACCTTGACATTTGGGAGTTACAGTTTCTGGGATTTATAGTTAACACACAATCAAAAAACAACCCGAACTCTTGCAACAATGGAATTGAACCAAACTTCCCACACAGAACTCCCATCACCGAGAGAAAATACTATAAGAGTTTGGTGGGCATTGACCTTGAGTTTTGGAGTTGTAGTTCACCTATATCCACAGAGAGCACTGTGGATTGAAACAATGTTGGATCAGGACCAAACTTGGCATGAATACTCAATATGCCCAAATGTGAACACAGGTGGAGTTTGGGGAAAATAGACCTTGACATTTGGGAGTTACAGTTTCTGGGATTTATAGTTAACACGCAATCAAAGAGCATCCTGAACTCTTGCAACAATGGAATTGAACCAAACTTGGCATATTGAACTCTCATTACCAACAGAAAGTACTGAAAGGGTTTGCTTGGGAATTGACCTTGAGTTTTGGAGTTGCCTTTTCCTAATAATGAGACTCTAGTCTCCGAAGGATTATTATTATTATTATTATTATTATTATTATTATTATTATATTCAGTTATATCCTGCCTCCTCCTAATAACGAGACCCTAGTCTCCGAAGGATTGCTATTATTATTATTATTATTATTAAATTCAGTTAAATCCTGCTTCCTCTTCACAATGAGACTCTAGTCTACAAAGGCTTATTATTATTATTATTATTTGAATCACAACAAGGTTGGTCCACAGCAGAGAAGATCACTCTGCTGGCTGTTGTATTAGATCACACGTCGGACAGTTCCCAAGTGCCTAGAACCATGTAATTTATCGGCAGATAATGTGTGCAGATCCCAGTAGGGTGGCCTTTATGTGTGTTTGTTTACATCCTGCCTTTTTCCTAATAATGAGACTCCTATCTCCAAGCAATCATCATCCTGCTTTTCTCCTAATAATGACACTCTCATGGACCAGGGCATATAATAATAACAATAATAATAATAATATCCTGCCTTTCATTTAATAATGAGACTCCCATCTCCAAGCAATCATCGTCATCCTGCTTTTCTCCTAATAACGAGACTCCCTATTACCAGGGCATATTATTATTATTATTATTATTATTATTATTATTATGGGGCTCAAGGAGGCAACCGACATATTTTTGAGGGTGAAAAATAAAAATTAAAAACTGTACGGGGAAAAAGAAAACGCAATAAAAGTACAAATATAAGTTATTGTAATGTATACAAATGTCTAAAACGCATGATTAAGGGGCACTACTACGTCCTATTTTTTTTCCCCCTTCTGGTCTGGCTACCGAAGGTGTTGCTGCTACAAGGCCGCCCTTTGCAAGGCTTGCCTATTGAAAAACCTCTACGTCCTCCCTTCCTTTGCGGCCTGTTTACAAGATGATGCCCAAGCAATGCAAAAATGGCACCTATCTGATTCCCCATCCAGACTTGTTGGACTGCAAATCCCATGATGTCTGGATCTGATGGGAATTGTAGTCCAGCATGCCTGAAGGCTGACCAAGGTGGAGGGTATCATAGGCACACTGTCCTGGTCTTCACCTCTCGACCTTTGCACCCATCCACAGATCCATCCAACCATTGGCAATAGTATTTTGAAGTCAAGGGGACATCCTTGGAAGGCACCCAATGAGAAGAAAGGTCAGGGCCACACTGAAAGGTCAGGAGACTGGCCTTCCTTCCCCTTGGGTTCCAAGGCAGGACCTTTTCCATTTGGGCCCCCCTGCAGCCAGGACACTGGCTTTGGCCCTCCCTCCAACCTGAGCTCTCTCTTTCCCTCGGCCTTTGATTTCTTTTTCCCTGCCTTCCATCTTTCCTTCTTTCTTTCCTTCCTTCACTCTTTCCTACCTTTTCTTTTTCTTTCTTTCCTACCTTCCTTCTTTCCATATTTCTGTCACTTTTTCCTTCCTTCCTTCTTTCCTTCACTCTTTCCTTCCTTCCTTTTTTCCTTCCATTTTCCATCTTCCCTTCCTTCCTTCCTTTTTCTTTCTTTTCTTCCTTCACTCTTTCCTTCCTTCCTTCCTTCTTTCACTCTTTCCTTCCTTCTTTCCTTTTTCTTTCTTTTCATCCTTCCTTCCCTCTTTCCTTCCTTGTATTTTTCTTCCTTCCTTCTTTCCTTCCATCTTTCCATCTTTCCTTCACTCTTTCCTTCCTTCACTCTTTCCTTCCTTCCTTTTTTCCTTCCATTTTTCCATCTTCCCTTCCTTCCTTCCTTTTTCTTTCTTTCCCTTCCTTCCTTCCTTTTTCTTTCTTTCCTTCCTTCACTCTTTCCTTCCTTCTTTCACTCTTTCCTTCCTTCTTTCCTTTTTCTTTCTTTTCATCCTTCCTTCCTTCCTTCCCTCTTTCCTTCCTTGTATTTTTCTTCCTTCCTTCTTTCCTTCCATCTTTCCATCTTTCCTTCACTCTTTCCTTCCTTCACTCTTTCCTTCCTTCCTTCCTTTTTTCCTTCCATTTTTCCATCTTCCCTTCCCTTCCCTTCCTTCCTTCCTTCCTTCCTTCCTTCCTTCCTTCCTTCCTTCCTTCCTTCCTTCCTTCCTTCCTTCCTTCCTTCCATCTTTCCTTTTTCTTTCTTTTCTTCTTTTCTTCCATCTTTCCTTTTTCTTTCTTTTCTTCTTTTCTTCCTTCTTTCCTTTGTCTTTATTTCCTTCCCTTCCTTCCTTCCTTCACTCTCTCCTTCCTTCCTTCGTTCCTTCCTTTTTCTTTTTTTTCTTCCTTCACTTTTTCCTTCCTTCCTTCCTTCCATTTCCCTTCTTTTCTTCCTTCCTTCTTCCTTTTACCCGTCTTTCTATACTTCCTTCTTTTTTTCCTTCCTTTGTTCCTTCTTTCCATTCTCCTGTCCTTCCTTCCTTCCTTCCATCTATCCATCCTTTTTTCCTTCCTTCACTCCTTTTTCCTTTGTTCCTTCCTTCTTTCCTTCCCTTCTTCCTTCCTTCCTTCCTTCCTTTCTTCATTCCGTCCATCCTTCCTTCCTTCCTTCCTTCATTCCTTCCTTCCATCCTTCCTTCCTTCCTTCCTTCCTTCCTTCCTTCCTTCCTTCCTTCCTTCCATCACTAAGCGGCTGAGGGGCAAAAGGAAAGAGCCTGAGGCTGTTAGGAATGATGGGAGTTAGAGTCTAAAACACATGAAGGGCCCAAGTTGGCCTATGCCTGAGCTAGACCTTCCAATATGTCAAAAAAGTGCCCTTTGGCGACTATAACTCCCAAAATCCTTCACAAATATTATATATTCTGGCCCTGAAGGAAATCCTACTACAGAGAATCCTAAATCTTTGGGTCCGGTACAAGGCCAAGAGGACTGGGATCCCCTTTCTCCAACTTAGTCCGGGAATTAGAAGGGTCCCCCAGAGGTCATCTAGTCCAACTCAGGATCTCCACCTAAAGCATCCCCAGATGTGTCAAACTACAGTTCCCATCTCTTAATATTGAGACAACAACCTTTAAGGGCTTATTATTATTATCATCATCAATTTCATTATTATTATTATTATTATTATTTTCATTATATTATCATCATCATCATTATTATCAATTTAATTATATTATTATTATTTTCATTATATTATTATTATCATCATCACCATCATCATTATCAATTTCATTATTATTATTTTCATTATTATTATTATTATTGTTGTTGTCAAAGGCTATCATGGTCAGAATCACTGGCGATGGGAATGAAAATAATAATAATAATAATACAATTGCGTCGTTGTGTGTTTTCCGGGCTGCCTGGCCATGTGCCAGAAGCAGCATTCTCTCCTGACATTTTGCCCACATCTATGGCTAAAGGCATCCTCAGAGGTTGTGACAAGTGGGGTATATATACATATGCACATATACATATATACATATAGCTCCACGTGGAATGATGTCCAGGGTGGGAGAAAGAACTCTTGTCTGCTGGTGGCAAGATTAGCACTGGTCACCTTGATTAGCACTGAATTGCCTTGCAGCTTCAAAGCCTGGCTGCTTCCTGCCTGGGGTGGGGGAATCCTTTGTTGGGAGGTGTTGTCTGGAATTTCCCTGCTTTTTGAGTGAAGCTCTTTATTGACTAACCTGATTTTAGAGCCAGATTTTGTTCATTTTTCATGGTTTCCCCCTTTCTGTTGAAATTGTCCACTTGCTTGCTAACACCTCCGAACAAAAGATCCAGGAAGGAGCCAGGCTTTGAAGCTGCTAGGCCATTTAATGCTAATCAAGCTGGCCAATGGCAACATTCACACTTGCTTCCAACAAACAAAGAGTTCTTTCTCCCACCCCGCCGGACACCCTGTTTGGGAACCAGGGCAAAACACATGCAAATATATGCAAATCAAAATGCAAATATATGCAAATCAAATGCAGCACTGGTTCACGTTTAAAAGAGCTCTTCCTTTTTCAAGGGGGCAGGATCCTATTGCAAATAATAATAATAATAATATACAATATGTAGGAATATATCCTTATATAAGGTATTATATCCTTATTGTTATTATTATCATTATCTCAAGATGCGAGAATGCATATTATTATCTTTACATGCTTAAGATGGAAGAATGTGTATTAGTATTATTATTATCTATGTGTATTATTATTATTGCCTTAATGTGAAAGCATATGTATTATTATTACTATTACTATTATTATTTTAAGGTGGAAAATGTGCATTATTATTATCTTCTTAAGATGGAAGAATGTGTATTAGTATTATTATTATCTATGTGTATTATTATTATTGCCTTAATGTGAAAGCATATGTATTATTATTACTATTACTATTATTATTTTAAGGTGGAAAATGTGCATTATTATTATCTTCTTAAGGTGGAAGAATGTGTATTATTATTATTGTCGTAATGTGAAAGCATATGTATTATTCTTATTACTATTATTATTTTAAGGTGGAAAATGTCTATTATTATTACATGCTTAGGGTGGAAGAATACGTATTGTTATTATTATTCTCTTAAGGTGGAAAATGTGTATTATTATTATCTTCTTAAGGTGGAAGAATGTGTATTATTATTATTATTATTATTATTCCCCCTGTCCTCTTAAAGGAGAGGCACTCCCTGCCCATAGAAACTCAGCAGTTGCTCCCTGCAAGTAGAAAACTATATTATTATTATTATTATTCTCTTAAGGTGGAAATGTGTATTATTATTATCATCTTAAGGTGGAAGAATGTACATTATTATTGTTATTATTATTATTCCCCCTGTCCTCTTAAAGGAGAGGCACTCCCTGCCCATAGAAACTCAGCAGTTGCTCCCTGCAAGTAGAAAACTATATTATTATTATTATTCTCTTAAGGTGGAAAATGTGTATTATTATTATCGTCTTAAGGTAGAAGAATGTGCATTATTATTATTATTCCCCCTTTCATCTGAAAGGAGAGGCACTCCTGCCCATAGAAACTCAGCAGTTGCTCCTGCAAGTAGAAAACTATTATTATTATTATTATTATTCTCTTAAGGTGGAGAATGTGCATTATTATTATTATTATTCCCCTGTCCTCTTAAAGGAGAGGCACTCCCTGCCCATAGAAACTCAGCAGTTGCTCCCTGCAAGTAGAAAACTATATTATTATTATTATTATTCTCTTAAGGTGGAGAATGTGCATTATTATTATTATTATTATTATTCCCCCTTTCCTCTTAAAGGAGAGGCACTCCCTGCCCATAGAAACTCAGCAGTTGCTCCCTGCAAGTAGAAAACTATATTATTATTATTATTATTCTCTTAAGGTGGAAAATGTGTATTATTATTATTATTATTATTCCCCCTTTTCTCTTAAAGGAGAGTCACTCCCTGCCCATAGAAACTCAGCAGTTGCTCCCTGCAAGTAGAAAATTATATTATTATTATTATTCTCTTAAGGTGGAGAATGTGCATTATTATTATTATTATTATTATTCCCCCTTTTCTCTTAAAGGAGAGGCACTCCCTGCCCATAGAAACTCAGCAGTTGCTCCCTGCAAGTAGAAAACTATATTATTATTATTATTATTCTCTTAAGGTGGAGAATGTGCATTATTATTATTATTATTATTCCCCCTTTCCTCTTAAAGGAGAGGCACTCCCTGCCCATAGAAACTCAGCAGTTGCTCCTGCAAGTAGAAAACTATATTATTATTTATTATTATTCTCTTAAGGTGGAGAATGTGCATTATTATTATTATTATTCCCCCTTTCCTCTTGAAGGAGAGGCACTCCCTGCCCATAGAAACTCAGCAGTTGCTCCCTGCAAGTAGAAAACTGGATTATTATTATTATTCTCTTAAGGTGGAGAATGTGCATTATTATTATTATTATTCCCCCTTTTCTCTTAAAGGAGAGGCACTCCCTGCCCATAGAAACTCAGCAGTTGCTCCCTGCAAGTAGAAAACTATATTATTATTATTATTATTATTCTCTTAAGGTGGAGAATGTGCATTATTATTATTATTATTATTCCCCCTTTTCTCTTAAAGGAGAGGCACTCCCTGCCCATAGAAACTCAGCAGTTGCTCCCTGCAAGTAGAAAACTATATTATTATTATTTATTATTATTCTCTTAAGGTGGAGAATGTGCATTATTATTATTATTATTATTCCCCCTTTTCTCTTAAAGGAGAGGCACTCCCTGCCCATAGAAACTCAGCAGTTGCTTCCTGCAAGTAGAAAACTATATTATTATTATTATTATTATTATTATTCTCTTAAGGTGGAGAATGTGCATTATTATTATTATTATTCCCCCTTTCCTCTTAAAGGAGAGGCACTCCCTGCCCATAGAAACTCAGCAGTTGCTTCCTGTAAGTAGAAAACTATATTATTATTATTATTATTATTATTCTCTAAGATGGAGAATGTGCATATTGCATTATTATTATTATTCCCCTTTCCTCTTAAAGGAGAGGCACTCCCTGCCCATAGAAACTCAGCAGTTGCTCCCTGCAAGTAGAAAACTATATTATTATTATTATTATTCTCTTAAGGTGGAGAATGTGCATTATTATTATTATTATTCCCCCTTTCCTCTTAAAGGAGAGGCACTCCCTGCCCATAGAAACTCAGCAGTTGCTCCTGCAAGTAGCAAAAACTACTAAAACTATATTATTATTATTATTATTCTCTTAAGGTGGAGAATGTGCATTATTATTATTATTATTATTATTCCCCTTTCCTCTTAAAGGAGAGGCACTCCTGCCCATAGAAACTCAGCAGTTGCTCCTGCAAGTAGAAAACTATATTATTATTATTATTATTATTCTCTTAAGGTGGAAGAATGTGCATTATTAGTGTTATTATTATTATTCCCCCCTTTCCTCTTAAAGGAGAGGCACTCCCTGCCCATAGAAACTCAGCAGTTGCTCCCTGCAAGTAGAAAACTAGCACAAAACGATGGATTTCCCTTGTATTCCACTCCCCGCTTCCTCTCCCTCTGCTTTGGGTAGAACAGGCGAGAGAAAGGGCGCCCTCCCCCCGTCTACAGGTGTCGCCCAAAGCGGTTCAGTTCCCACCCACAGTTCTTATTGCTCAGTCAGGGGAAACGGGGGGAGGGGGGAAGGTGGATCTGGAAGGGGAGGTGGGGCGTGGGGTTTCCACCCGGGTTCGGGTTTTGTGCCCTCCTCTCCAAAGGCAAAGGCTCCTACTTCCTTCCTCTCCTCTTTCTTCCTTTCTTCCCTTCCTTCTTCTCTCTCTCTCTATGTCTCTCTCTTCCTTCCCTCCAATTCTTTTGTAATTCTTTCCATCTCTCTCCTCTCCCTCTCTATTCCTTCCTTCCTTCCTTCCTTCCTTCCTTCCTTCCTTCTTCTCCCATTCCTCCAGATATCTCCCCTTCCTTCCCTTTCTTTTCCCTCTTTCCTTCACTCTGTCTCAGTCTCTCTCTCTTCTTTCCCTCCTTCCAAGACAATCCTAACCTAGTTCTTTATCTCTCCTTCTTACACTCTCTTTCTCCCTCTTCCTTCCTTCGTTCCTTCCTTCCTTCCTCTCTCCATCCTTTCTATTATTTCTTTCTCTTTTCCCTTCCTTCCTTTACTTCCCTTCTGTCTCTCTCTTTCCCCTCTTTCTTTCTCTCTCTCTCTTCCTTCTTTCCTCTCCCCTTTCCTTTCTCTCTCTCTCTCTTCCCTTCCCTCCCTTCCCTCTCTTTTTCTCCTCTCTCCTTCTTTCTTTCACTATTTCTCCCCCTCCCTTCCCTTCTCTCTCCCTCTTTCCCACCTCTCTCCTTCTCTCTCTCTCTTCCTTCCTTCTTTTTACCTTCCCTCCTCTCTTCTTCCCCCCTCCCTCTTTTTTCCCTTCCTTGATTCCTTCCTTTATCCCTCTTTCTTTTCTCCTCTTTCCTTCTCTTCTTCCTTCTTTCCCCATTTCTCTCTTCCTTCTTTCCCCTCCTCACTTTCTCTCCTCTTTCCTTCTCTCTCTCTTCCTCCCTTCCTTTTTCTTCCATCCTCTCCCCTTTCCTCCCTCCCTTCCTTTCCCCCCCTTCCTTAATTCCTCTTTCTTTTTTCTCTTCCTTTATTCCTTGCCTTCCCTTCTCTTTCTTTTCTCCTATGTCCTTCTCTCTCTCCTTCCTTCTTTCCCTTCTCTCTCCCCCTCTCTCCCACCTCTCTCCTTCTCTCTTCCTTCCTTCCCTTTCCTTCCATCCTCTCCCCTTTCCTCCCTCCCTTTCTTTTCCCCTTTCCTTGATTCCTTCCCTTCTCTCTCTTCCTTTTCTCCCCTCTCCTTCTCTCTCTCCTTCCTCCTTTCCCTATTTCTCTCTTCCTCCCTTTTCTTCCTTCCCTTCTGCCACTCTCCTTCTCTCTCTTCCCTCTTCCTTCCTTTTTTCCTTCTTTCCCCTTTCCTTGCTTTCTCTTCCTTTCTTGATTCCGTCCCTTCTCTCTCTCTTTCTCCTCTCTCTCTCCATCTCCCTTTCCTACTTCTAATCTAATTCTATCACTCTCTCTCCTTTCTTTCCCATTCTATTCCTCCCTTCCTCTCTCTGTTTGCTTCCTTCCTTCTTGCTCTTTCGTCCTTCCTTCCTTCCTTCCTTCAATTAATCCTTTCCATCTCCTTCTTTCTCCCCTTCCCTCTTTCTCTTTATCCTTCCCTTTCTCTCTCTCTCTTTCTCCTTTTCTGTCCTTCTTTTACCCTTCATTCCTCCTTCCAAGCCATTCTAATCCAATTCTTTCTCCCTTTTCCTTCTTTCTTTCACTTCTCTTTCACCTTTCCTCCCTTCCTCTCTCATTCCTCCCTCCTTTCTCTCTTTTCCCCTTCCTTTCTTCCCTTCCTCCTTCCAATCCATTCTAATCCAAATCTTTCTCCCTTTTCCTTCTTTCTCTCACTTCTCTTTCACCTTTCCTCCCTTCCTCTCTGCCTCTCTCATTCCTCCCTCCTTTCTCTCTTTTCCCCTTCCTTTCTTCCAAATTCTATCATCTCTCTTTTCTCTCTCTCCATTTGTCCCTTCCTTCCTTTTTCCTCCCTCTCTCCCTTCCTTCTTTCCTCCCTTCTAATATAATTCTATTTTCCTTTCCTTTTCTTCTTCCTCTCTCTCTCCTTTCCTTCTCTCCTTCCTTCCTTTCATTCATTCAATCTATTTCCTCAAGCCTTTCTGCTCCCACAGATTTTTTGGGGGGGGAGGGGGGTGTCGACCCAAAAAGGGGGTCCTTCCAAAAAAACCATATCTTTTTGTAGCCCCCCCTCGCAATAAAATAATATACACATCTCAAAAAGAAGTTTAGCCAAGTTCTGCAAAAAAAAAAACACAACCCAAAACAGACTAGAGTTACATTATTATTATTATTATTATTATTATTATTAATATCACACACACTCCAATGTGAACACACACACACTCCAATGTGAAGTCCAGCGGTCCATTTTTTCCTCCCCCCCCCCCTTCTGACCCTATGCCACCCCTCAAATTCTCCTGGGTGTAAATATAAGTGGAAAAATGGGGTGCCCCTAATTTTTTTTGAGGGGGGGGCAAGGAAAGGGGCATGTCATCAGCCTAAAAGACCCCCCCATAAAAAGAAACCTCAATTGTTCCAGATGAGACAACCCCCCCTCCCCGAAAAAGACCCCCCCTAAGACCCCCCAAAAGAAAACTCAATTGTTCCAGATGAGACAAACATACCCCGAAAAAGACCCCGAAAAAGAAACTAGCCCCCTCTGTTTCTCCAAATACCTGGGCAACTTCCAGCCTCCCCCCCCCCCCGCACAAATCCCCCTTCTTTCACCCCCAATTCACTGCACCACAATCAATGAGAGGCGGTTCAGAATATTATGGGGTATCCATTCTCGACCCTTGAAAGGAAGGAAGGAAGGAAGGAAGGAAGGAAGGAAGGAAGGAAGGAAGGAAGGAAGGAAGGAAGGAAGGAAGGAAGGAAGGAAAAAGAAAGTCTAGAAGGAGGGAAAGAAGAGGAGGAGGTGGACATTTGGTTGGAAAGGAAGGAAGGAGGGAAAGGGAAAGAAGAGAGATGAAGGTAGAGATGGGCTGTGGGGTGAAAAGGGAAGAAAGGAAGGAAGGAAGGAAAGAAGGAAGGAAGGAAAATAGGAAGGAAAAGGAAGGAAGGAAAGAAAAAGAAAGTCTGGAAGGAAGGAAGGAAGGAAGGAAGGAAGAGGTTGACAGTGGGGTGGAATGGAAGGAAGGAGGGAAAGGGAAAGAAGAGAGATGAAGGTAGAGATGGGGTGAAAAGGGAGGATGAAGGTAGAGATGGACTGTGGGGTGAAAAGAAGGAAGAAAAGACAGAAGGAAGGAAAGAAAAAGAAAGTCTGGAAGGAGGGAAAGAAGAGGAAGAGGTGGACAGTGGGGTGGAATGGAAGGAAGAGAGGAAGGAAGGAAGGAAGGAAAAAGAGAGATGAAGGTAGAGATGGACTGTGGGGTGAAAAGGAAGGAATGAAAAAGAAGACAGGAAGGAAAGAAGGAAGGAAGGAAGGAAGAAGGGAAAGGAGAAGGGAAAGAAGGAAACAGGGAAAGAAGGAAGGAAAGAAAGAAGGAAGGAAGGGAGAAAGGAAAGAAAGAAAAGGGAAAGGAGAAAGGAAGAAAAGGAAGGAAAAGGAAGGAAGGAAGGAAGGAAGAAGGGAAAGGAGAAAAAGAAGATGAAGGTAGAGATGGACTGTGGGGTGAAAAGGAAGGAAAGAATGAAAAAGAAGACAGGACAGAAGGAAATAAGGAAGGAAGGGCAGAAGGAGAGGTGGACGGGTGGGTGGAATGGAGGGAAGAAGAGAAAGAAGGAAGGAAGGAAGGAGAAAAAGGAGAGATGAAGATAGAGATTGACTGTGGGGTAAAAAGGAAGGAAGGAAAGAATGAAAAAAGAAGGAAGAAAGAAGAAAAAAAAAAGGAAAGAAGAGATGGAGAGGTGGGGAAGAAATGGAAGGAAAGAGAGAAAGAAGGAAGGAAGGAAGGAAGGGCAGAAGGAGAGGTGGACAGTGGGGTGGAATGGAAGGAAGGAGAGAAGGAAGGAAGGAAGGAGAAAGGAGAAAAAAGAGAGATGAAGGTAGAGATGGACTGTGGGGTGAAAAGGAAGGAAGGAAAGAAGGAAGGAAGATGAGAAGGAAGGAAAGGAAGGAAGGAAGGAAAAAGAGAGAAGGAAGGAAGGAAGGAAGGAAGGAAGGAAGGAAGGAGAAAAAAGAGAGATGAAGGTAGAGATGGACTGTGGGGTGAAAAGGAAGGAAGGAATGAGAAAGAAGACAGGAAGGAAGGAAGAAGGAAAAGGAAGGAGAGATGGAGGTAGAGGATGACAGTGGGGAAAAAAGGAAGAAAGGAAGAAAAAGAAGAGAGATGAAGAGGAGAGATGGACTGTGGGAGGAAAGAAAGGAAGGAAGAAAGGAGAGATGGAGGAGAAGGAAGAATAGTGGAATGGGAAGGGAAGGAAGGAAGGAAGGAAGGAAGAAAGAGATGGAAGGAAGGAAAAGGATGGAGGAAGGAAGGAATGAGAGGAAGGAAGGAAGGAAGGAAGGAGAAAAAAGAGATATGAAGGTAGAGATGGACTGTGGGGTGAAAAGGAAGGAAGGAATGAGAAAGAAGAGCAGGAAGGAAGGAAGGGCAGAAGGAGAGGTGGACAGTGGGGTGGAATGGAAGGAAGGAGAGAAGGAAGGAAGGAAGGCAAGAAGGAGGGAAAAGAAAGACTCTGCTCGCTCTCCCCCACGCCCACCCTGCAAGGCAGGACCGCAGATCTTTGGGGAGGGGGGGCACGTGCCTCCCTTTCTTCCTCCCCTGGGGGGGGGGGGATGCATCAGCCAGGACTCGAACCCGGAGCCCAGCCTCCTCCTCCTCCTTCTTCGGCGGCAGTTTAGCGCTGATGGATCCGGGCACTTGTCTCTTAATCTCCGGAGCCCCGGATCGATACGCTATTTCCCTTTGTTGCCAGAAAGTTCGATCCGCTGCCCTGGAATTAGGTCCCTGCCTTAATCTAAACGGAAACCGGCGCCCAGTTAGCGGGAGAGAAGGAGGGAGAGAAGAAGGAGGGAGAGGGAGAAGAGAGGGAGCAGGAGGAGGAGGAGGAAAGGGGGGACGCCGGAGAGAGAGAGGGATGGGGAAAGGAGGGAGGGAGGGCAAGAAGGAAGGGGAAAGGGGGAAAGGAGGGAGGGAAGGAAAGAAAGGAGGGAGAGAGGGGGGAAGGAGGGAGAGAAGGAGGGAGAGAGAAGAGGAGGAGGAAAGGGGGAACGCGGGAGAGAGAAGGAGAGACGGATGGGGAAAGGGGGGAGGGAGGGCAAGAAGGAAGGGAAACGGGAAAAGGAGGGAGGGAAGAGAGGAAGGAGGAGAGGAAAGAAAGGAGGGAGAGAGGGAAGAAGGAGGGAGAGGGGAGAAGAGAGGGAGGAGGAGGAGGAAAGGGGGAACGCTGGAGAGAGAGAGGGATGGGGAAAGGAGGGAGGGAGAACAAGAAGGAAGGGGAAAGGGGGAAAGGAAGGAGGGAAGAGAGGATGAAGGAGAGGAAGAAAAGAAGGAGGAAGAGAAGAGAGGGAGGAGGAAAGGGGGAACGTGGGGGAGAGAGGGATGGGGAAAGGAGGGAGGACAAGAAGGAAGGGGAAAGGAGGGAAGAGAGCAGGAAGGAGAGGAAAGAAAGGAGGGATAGAGAGAAGAAGGAGGGAAGGACAAGAGGAAAGAGAAAGTGGAAGGAGGGAGGAAAGGACAGAAGGAAGGAAAAGGGGAGAAAGGAGGGGTGAGAGAAGGAAAGAAGAAAGGAAGAGAAAAGGAAAGATAAAATGGAGGAGGAGGGAATGAAAAGAGGAAAGGGAAAGTGAAGAAGAGGAAGAGAGAAGGAGGGAGGGAAGGAAGGAAAGGACAGAGGGAAAAGGGGAAAAGGAGGGAGGAAAGATGGAAAGAAGACAGGAGGGAGAAACGGAAAGAGAGGATGAAGGGAAGAGGGGAAGAAAGGAGGGATGGAAAGGAGAAGGAAGGCAGAGGAGGGGAAGAGGAAAGAGAGTGGAAGAAAGAATGAGGGAAGGAAAGAAAGGAAAGAAGGAAGGGAAAGGGGGAGAAGGGAGGAAGATAGGCGGGAAGGAGAAGAGGAAAGAGAAAGTGGAGGAGAGGAAAGGAAGGAGGAAATGAGGGATGGGGAAGAAGGAAGACAGTGAGAGTGAAGGAGAGGAAGGAAGAAGGAAGTAAAAGGAGGGGTGAGGGAAGCAATAACGGAGGGGGGAGAGAAGGAAGGGAAGGGGGGAGGGAAGAAAAGAAGGGACCCCCCCAAGGGAGGGGAAAGTCCCTGTGCTCCCTCCGTTGGATTTCCACTTTTTTGTGGGACCCCCACCAGAGCCCCCTCCTCCCCCCTCCCTCCCTAGAGACCGGCCGACCCCCCCCAACATGCCCCCTCCCCAAAATAAGTTTCCCAAAGACAAGACAAGTCAGGCAAGGGGGGGTCACTCACCGCTCGGCGCCAGGCTGGGAGGGGCCAGGCTGGAGGAGGAAGAGGAAGAGAGCCCCCCTGGGGTGCCGGAAGGAGGAAGGAGGAAGAGGAGGGGGGGTCAAGGAAGGAAAGGAAGGAGAGGAGGAAGGGAATAAAACAAGGGAGGAAAGATAGGAGAAGGGGAGAAAGGGAGGGAAAGAGAGAGGGAGAGAGAAGGAAGGAAGGGGAGAAAAGAAGGGAAAGAGGGAGAGAGAAGGAAGGAGGGAAAGAAGGAAGGAAGGAGAGAAAAGATGAAAGCGAAGGAAGGAAGGAAGGGAAAGAGAGAGGGAGAGAGAAAGAAAGAATGAAGGAAAGAGGGAAGGAAGGAAAAGACGAAAGTGAAGGAAGGAAGGAAGGGAAAGAGAGAGGGAGAGAGAAAGAAAGAATGAAGGAAAGAGGGAAGGAAGGAAGGAGAGGAAGGAAGGGAAAGAGAGAGGGAGAGAGAAGGAAAGAATGAAGGAGAGAGATAGGTAGGAGGGAAAGAAGGAAGGAGGGAAAGGATTAAAGGGAAGAGAGGGAGGGAAAGAAAGAAAGAAGCAGAGAGTAAAGAAAGGAGGGAGAAGGAAGGAAGGAAGGAGAAAGTGTGGGTGAGAGAAGGAAAGAATGAAGAAGGGTGTGAATAAAAAGGAGAAAGAAGGAAGGAATGAAGCAGAGAGCGAAGAAGGAAAGAAAGAGAGAGGGGGAGAGAAGGCGGAATGAGGGAAGGAAGGAAGGAAAGAAGGAAAGAAAGATAGAAGGCGGGAGGGAAGGAAGGAAGGAAGGAAGGAAAGAAGGAAAGAAAGAAGGCGGGGGGGAGGAAGAAGAAGGAGGGAAGGAAAGAAAGAAAGATAGAAGGCGGGAAGGAAGGAAGGAAGGAAGGAAGCAGAGAGTAAAGAAAAGAGGGAGAAGGAAGGAAGGAGAGGGAGAGAGAAGGCGGGAGGAGGGAAAGAGAGACGGAAGGGAGGAAAGAAGGGAAGGAGGGGCGTGCTGTCCGCGTTGTGTCCAGCGGGAAGAAGAAGGGAATGAATCAGGGAGCGGAGGAGGAGGAGAAGGGGAAGGCGAGGCGATGCTCGGAGGAAGGAGGGTAGGGGGAAGGCGCGGGCGGAGGGCGGGCGGGCTGCCGGCGAGGCTCCCTTCTTCTCCTTGCTGCTTCTCCTTCTCCTTCCTTCCCTCCTTCTCCTCCTATTCCTCCAGAGGACCGAGGAGGGTCTCTCCTTCTTTCTTTCCTTCCTTCTTTCCTTCCTTCTCTCTCTCCTCCTCCGGGGACATATATGTGCGCCGCGCTCTTTCCTCCTTGCCGGCTTGCTTCCTTCCCTCCTTCCTCCGCCCTCTCTTCTCTCTCTCTCTCTCTTCTCTCTCTCTCGCAGCCTCGGATCGATGGAATATAATTTTCCTCAAACTCGGAAAATAAAGTTCATAGCTGATCAAATTTGAAAACAGATGTCGAATCGCGACTCTAAATAAGATTCGATCCTCTCGACTGGGCTGCGGGTGAGGCGGGCCCCGCTTGATGAAAGTGACTGATTTCATTTAGGCAGAGGGGAGAATTGGGGGGGGGGGGGGGGCAGGGGAGGGAGGGGGGCAACCTGTTTGGGACCCAGGCGGAGACCCCCACCCACCCACCCACCCACTTTCCCCTCAATCAAATGGAGATGGATGGCTTCAAGGGCCAGGCATTGGGTGGGAGGGGGAGGCCGCAGGGACCCCCCCCCTTCTTGCAAATCATAACTCCTTCCTTGCAGAGAGATAGCCATATATATATAATACATTGGGGGCCTTGAGGGAAGCATGCCCCACTCTCTCACACACAAAAATACGCGAGTGGGGTCTCCCACGCGGGAGGCGGAAACACGCGTGTCGCACCCACGCTCTAAATGGGGGCCTTGAGGGAAAGGTGCCCCACTCTCTCACACACAAAAACACGCGAGTGGGGGTCTCCCACGCGGGAGGCGGAAACACGCGTGTCGCACCCACGCTCTAAATGGGGGCCTTGAGGGAAAGGTGCCCCACTCTCTCCCACACAAAAACACACGAGTGGGGGTCTCCCACGCGGGAGGCGGAAACACGCGTGTCCCACCCACGCTCTTAAACGAGTGTCAACTTGGCGACAGACAATACACGTCTCTGAGTGTTTTCCCTCATAACTCCTTCCTTGCAGAGAGATAGCCATATATATATATAATACATTGGGGGCCTTGAGGGAAGCATGCCCCACTCTCTCACACACAAAAACACGCGAGTGGGGGTCTCCCACGCGGGAGGCGGAAACACGCGTGTCGCACCCACGCTCTAAATGGGGGCCTTGAGGGAAGCATGCCCCACTCCCACCCACAAAAACACGCGAGTGGGGGTCTCCCACGCGGGAGGCGGAAACACGCGTGTCGCACCCACGCTCTAAATGGGGGCCTTGAGGGAAAGGTGCCCCACTCCCACCCACAAAAACACGCGAGTGGGGGTCTCCCACGCGGGAGGCGGAAACACGCGTGTCGCACCCACGCTCTTAAACGAGTGTCAACTTGGCGACAGAAAATGCACGTCTCTGAGTGTTTTCCCTCATAACTCTTTCCTTGCAGAGAGATAGCCATATATAATACATTGGGGGCCTTGAGGGAAGCATGCCCCACTCTCTCTCACACAAAAACACGCGAGTGGGGGTCTCCCACGCGGGAGGCGGAAACACGCGTGTCGCACCCACGCTCTAAATGGGGCCTTGAGGGAAGCATGCCCCACTCCCACCCACAAAAACACGCGAGTGGGGTCTCCCACGCTGGGAGGCGGAAACACGCGTGTCGCACTCCACGCTCTAAATGGGGCCTTGAGGGAAAGGTGCCCACTCCCACCCACAAAAACACGCGAGTGGGGGTCTCCCACGCGGGGGGCGGAAACACGCGTGTTGCACCCACGCTCTAAATGAAGGCCTTGAGTGTCAACTCTCTCTCACACAAAAACACGCGAGTGGGGTCTCCCACGCGGGAGGCGGAACACGCGTGTCGCACCCACGCTCGAAATGGGGTCCTTGAGGGAAGGTGCCCCACTCCCACCCACAAAAACACGCACGCGGGAGCGGGGGTCTCCGAAATGGGGGCTTGAGGGAGGCGTCCCACTCCCACCCACAAAAACACGCGTGTCCCACCCACGCTCTTAAACGAGTGTCAACTTGACGACAGAAAATGCACGTCTCTGAGTTCTTTCCCGTGGAAACACGCACGGGGACTGTGCTTCCTCACGCACACGCTCGACACGCGTGGGGTGGGGGTACTTTCCCACGCACACACTAAACACGTGTCCCGCGACAATCGTGGGGTCGGGGTGTTTTCCCATGCACACGCTTAACACGTGTCCCGCGACAATCGTGGGGTCGGGGTGTTTTCCCATTCACACGCCAAACACGTGTCCCGCGACAATCGTGGGGTGGGGGTGTTTTCCCACGCAGACGCTAAACACGGGCCCCACCCACTAGAGGAAAACTTCATGCCTAAAGGTAATTGTTCCACCCAGAGTGGAAACACGCGTCTATGTGGGTCCCCACGCACGGAGTAAAAAAACAGGCGTCCCACAAAGAGGCCCCCAAAGCCACACATTTCCCATTTCCCCCCTGCAAATGAAGTTGCCCCTGAACATGGGCAGAGTTGCTTTCCCTATACTTCCAAGGAGACACGAGTGGAAAAGTCACAGGTGGGATTCACACACACACACTTCCTTTAAAGACATATCTTCCTTAGGGCCCTTTCCTCCAGTCAGTCAGATTGAAGGGTTGTTTGTCATGGCACATGTAGAACTCCAAAACACGGGTGTCTGTGGGTGCAGACGCACACGCTAGGCGGGTGTCCCACAAAGCGGCGCCCAAACCCCGAAATCCCCATTCTTTCTAAAGGTGAAGACACTCTGAGCATGTGCAGAGTACTTTCCTTACGCCTCCAGGAGTGGGGTCCTAGGGAAACGCGAGTGGGCGCTCCATCAAAAAGCCACTGAGCACGTGCAGAGCACTTTCGGGATTTTTAGGAAACACGAGTGGGTCTGTTGTAGGATATTTAACACATTCTATTTCCCTGAAGGCTGTTTGTTCAATAGGAAAAGTTTTTTTAAAAGGGTCAAATTTGGGGGTTTATGTGTTTCTCGTGGGTACGCGGACACGCGTGACGCCTCCCACGCGTGCCCAGGGCTCCCCTTGGCCCCCACGCATTCCCTATAGGCGCCCTATTGGAGAGACGTGTCCCCACATCCCTCCCCTTGACACGCGTGGGGCCTTGACACGCGTGTCGGCGCTCCCACGAGAGGCAGGCGCCCCCTCCCGAGGCCTGGCCCAGAGTGCGTTCCCCCTCTCCGCCCTCTCTCTCTCTCTCTCTCTCTCCCTCTTCCCCCCATCCCCTGCTTGCAATAACAATTAAATATCGACCGCCTTCCCACTCCGGAGCGTGGCTGGCGGAGCAACTGCCAACTGCACCCAAGGTATTTTGCGCGGCCTCTCATTCACCGGGAAGCCTCCTTCCTGCCTCCAGGGAGAGAGGGAGGGAGAGAGGAAGAGGAAGAGCAGAAGGAAGAAGAAGAGATGGGCACTCCGAACCCTGGCCTCCCCCAAAACAGGAAAAGCCCAAATGCGTGGGACTCTGTGGAAGGGAGAGATAGAATTCCTTCCTTTCTTCCTTTTCCTTTCCTTCCGTCTCTCCTTCCTTCACTCATTCCCTCTTCCTTTCCCCCTTCCTTCTTTCCTTCCCTCTTTCTCTTTTCCTTCCTTCCTTCGCTCCTGCCTTCCTACTTCCTTCCCTCTCTTTCCTTCTCTCAGACCTTCCTTTCATCCTTCTTTCCTTCCATCTCTACTTTCTTTCTTTCTTTCCTTCTTCCCTTCCTTCCTACTTCCTTCCCTCTCTTTCCTTCTCTCAGTCCTTCCTTCCATCCTTCTTTCCTTCCATCTCTACTTTCTTTCTTTCCTTCTCTCCTTCCTTCCTACTTCCTTCCCTCTCTTTCCTTCTCTCAGTCCTTCCTTCCATCCTTCTTTCCTTCCATCTCTACTTTCTTTCTATCTATCTCTCCTGATCTTTCTTCCTTCTCTCCTTCCTTCCTACTTCCTTCCCTCTCTTTCCTTCTCTCAGTCCTTCCTTCCATCCTTCTTTCCTTCCATCTCTACTTTCTTTCTATCTATCTCTCCTGATCTTTCTTCCTTCTCTCCTTCCTTCCTACTTCCTTCCCTCTCTTTCCTTCTCTCAGACCTTCCTTTCATCCTTCTTTCCTTCCATCTCTACTTACTTTCTTTCTTTCCTTCTCTCCTTCCTTCCTACTTCCTTCCCTCTCTTTCCTTCTCTCAGTCCTTCCTTCCATCCTTCTTTCCTTCCATCTCTACTTTCTTTCTTTCCTTCTCTCCTTCCTTCCTACTTCCTTCCCTCTCTTTCCTTCTCTCAGTCCTTCCTTCCATCCTTCTTTCCTTCCATCTCTACTTTCTTTCTATCTATCTCTCCTGATCTTTCTTCCTTCTCTCCTTCCTTCCTTCCTACTTCCTTCCCTCTCTTTCCTTCTCTCAGTCCTTCCTTCCATCCTTCTTTCCTTCCATCTCTACTTTCTTTCTTTCCTTCTTTCCTGATCTTTCTTCCTTCTCTCCTTCCTTCCTACTTCCTTCCCTCTCTTTCCTTCTCTCAGTCCTTCCTTCCATCCTTCTTTCCTTCCATCTCTACTTTCTTTCTTTCTATCTCTCCTGATCTTCCTTCCTTCCTTCCTTCCTACTGCCTTCCTGCTTTTTTTACTTGTGTCTTCCTTCCCTTCCTTCCCTTCTTCCCTTCCCTCTCTCCATCCTTCCCTCTTTCCTTTTCTCCTTCGTTCCTACTTCCTTCTTTCTTTACTTGTGTCTTTCCTTCCTTCCTTCCCTTTCCTTCCCCCCTTTCCTTCCTTCTTTCCTACTTCTTTCCCTCTCTTTCCTTCTCTCAGACCTTCCTTCCATCCTTCTTTCCTTCCATCTCTCTTTCTATCTCTCCTGATCTTCCTTCCTTCCTACTGCCTTCCTTCTTTTTTTACTTGTGTCTTTCTTTCCTTCCTTCCCTTCTTCCCTTCCCTCTCTCCATTCTTTCCTTCTCTCCTTCCTTCCTTCTTTCCTCCCTTCCTTCTCTCCTTCGTTCCTTCTCTTTCCTTCTCTCCTTCCTTCCTACTTCCTTCCTTCTCTTTCCTTCTCTCAGTCTTTCCTTCCATCTTTACTTTCTTTCTTTCCTTCCTTCTTTTCCTTTTCTTTCCTGATCTTCCTTCTCTCCTTTCCTTCCTACTTCCTTCCTTCTTTACTTGTGTCTTCCTCCCCTCCTTCCTCCCCTTATTCCCTTCCCTCTCTTTCCTTCTCTCCTTCCTTCCTACTTCCTTCTTTCTTTACTTGTGTCTTCCTTTCCTTCCCTCCTCCCTTCCCTTCCCTTTTCCTTTTCCTTCCTTCTTTCCTACTTCCTTCCCTTCTCTTTCCTTCTCTCAATCCTTCCTTCCATCCTTCCTTCCTTCCATCTTGACTTTCTTTCCTTGCTTCTTTCTTTCTTTCCTGACCGTCCTTCCTTCCTTCTCTCCTTCCTTCCTACTTCCTTCCTTCCTTCTTTCTTTACTTATGCCTTCCTTCCCTTCTTTCCTTCCCTCTTTCTCTTTTCCTTCCGTCCTTCTCTCCTTCCTACTTCCTTCCCTCTCTTTCCTTCTCTCAGTCCTTCCTTCCATCCTTCTTTCCTTCTATCTTTACTTTCCTTCTTTCTTTATCTTTCCTTTACTGATCTTACTTCCTTCTTTCCTTCCTACGTCCTTCCTTCTTTCTTTACTTATGCCTTCCTTCCCTCCTTTCCTTCCCTCTTTCTCTTTTCCTTTCTTCCTTCACTCCTTCCTTCCTACTTCCTTCCCTCTCTTTCCTTCTCTCAGTCTTTCCTTCCATCTTTACTTTCTTTCCGTCCTTCTTTTCCTTTCCTTTCCTGATCTTCCTTCCTTCTCTCCTTTCCTTCTTCCTTCCTTCCTTCTTTACTTGTGTCTTCCTTCCCTCCCTCCTTCCCTTATTCCCTTCCCTCTTTCCTTCTCTACTCCCTTCCTTCTTTCCTTCTCTCCTTCCTTCCCTCCCTCCTTCCTTCCTTCCCTTCATTCTTTCTTTCTTTCCTTCTTCCTTTCTTCCTCCCCCCTTTCTTTTCACCTATCCACCCATCCCAAAGGCAGAGAGAGAGAGAGAGAGAGAGAGAGAGAGAGAGAGAGAGAGAGAGATGGAGAGAGGAAGAGAAGGAGAAGAAAAGTCTTGAAACTTGCAAAGGGGCATTTTGATATGATGATGATGATGATGATGATGATGGAAGGGAAGCTGACCAGGTCAAAGGGCATACAGGGAGGGTGGGCTCTTTTCTCTCTATCCACTCACCCATCCTTCCTTCCTCTCCTTTTGGAAACCCAGAGAGGACTACAACTCCCAGCAGCCCCATCACCAGCACAGAGAACCTGGGCTGAGTCTATGGGCCAAGTCCATGGCTCGGAGCCAGGCCCATTCAACCCATAGTGACTGAATGGAATGGGCCTGGGATTGCATCATCTACACTGCAGAAATAATGCGGTTTGACCCCACTTCAACTACTCGATGGCTATAGGACTCTGGGAGTGGTCCTTTGCCTCGCCAAACTACAACTCCCAGGACTCCCTAGCCTTGAGCCGGTGCAGTGGGAGTGGGGCCAAACTGCTGTAATTCGACAGGGTGCGTGCAAATTGGTGCAAGCAAGCACACAAACAATCATAACAGTTGTGCACGATCATTTGCACAACTAGCTATCTTCCTGACTAATGGCAACCTATGTATTAGGGCCGATCCATAAGAACCCAAGGTGTTTGTGTATGCCTGAGTGTGCAACACAAACAAGTGAGTCACCATTGTGCCGGTGTGTGCAGTGTTATTGCATATGCACACCTACGGAGTGACAGTTCACACAACTAGAGGTGTGCCACCCACCCTCTCAATGGCAACCCATGCATTACACCAAATTCATAGTTTTCCATTGCTAACACACAAAACGCCACAACAAACAAAAACACAAATCACAACTGGGTCAAGGTTGGAAGAATGAATGGGTAGAGAGAAATATTAGACAGAGAGATAGTGGGCGAACCAGCGTGAAAACAAGTGTGCAAGGAAATATGAGTGTGCAAAGGGCAACACAATTCTGCACAGAAACACAACATTTGTGAGTCCATCGGTGTAAAGCGTGTACCTTAGTTGTGCATCGGAAAGCTGTGTATTGAATAGGGCAGCCATTGTATGCTCTGCCAAGCCATTGTTAGTGCACACTGGCAACACTATTCTGCTCAGAAACACAATGTTTAAGTGTGCAACATTTGAGAGTGCATCAGCATAAGGTCTGTGTCTCAGTTGCACACTGGAAAGCACTGTGTGTTTATGTATGTCTGAGTGTGCCATGCAAACAGGGCAGCTCAGGCTCACCATTATGGTTGTGTGTGTACACACTGGCAGTGAGGCTGTTTGCACAATTTGCTGCATTCCCCACCAATGCCAACTATGCCGGATTCATAGTTTTCCATTGCTAAGATGCAAACTGCCATTGCAACCAAAGAAATAGACATATCATACACAGGTGTGCAACATTTGAAAGTGCAAGGAAAGTGCATTGGTGTAATTGGTGCGCATTGGCGCATTGGCGTGCATTGGTCTCAGTTGCCCATTGGAAAGCACTGCGTGTATTTATTTATCTCGAAGTGTGCCAGGCAAACAGAGGGGCCCTTGTGTTCTCTGTCTCACCATCAGGGTTGTGCATGCACACACATCCCTGAAACTGACACTTTACACAATCATTTACATTCCCCACCAATATCAACCCATATACTATATCAGATTCTTAGTTTTACATTGCTAAGACACAAACCACCATTACAACCAAAGAAACAGCCATATCACACACATTTGTGCAAGGAAAACACTTTGGTATAAGATCTATGTATCACATTTGTGCAAAATTTGTTTGTGCAAAGAAAGTGCATTGATACAAGATCTGTGTCTTGCGTTTGTGCAAAAATTTGTTAGTGCAAGGAAAGTGCATTGCTATTAGGCTTGTGCCTCGCATTTGTGCAACATTTGTTAGTGCAAGGAAAGTGCATTGATACAAGATCTGTGTCTTGCGTTTGTGCAAAAATTTGATAGTGCAAGGAAAGTACATTGATACAAGATCTGTGTCTTGCGTTTGTGCAAAAATTTGATAGTGCAAGGAAAGTGCATTGGTATAAGGCCTGTGCCTCGCATTTGTGCAACATTTGTTTGTGCAAGGAAAGTGCATTGGCATAAGGCCTGTGTCTCACATATCTGCAACATTTGAGAGTGCAAATAAAGTGTATTGGTATAAGGCCTGTGCCTTGCATTTGTGCAACATCTGATAGTGCAAAGAAAGTACATGGCTATAAGGCCAATTTCTTGCATTTGTGTAACATTTGATAGTGCAAAGACAGTGCATTGGTACAAGATCTGTGTCTTGCTCTTTTTGCAAAAATTTGATAGTGCGAGGAAAGTACATTGGTATAAGGCCTGTGCCTCGCATTTGTACAACATTTGTTAGTGCAAGGAAAGTGCATTGATACAAGATCTGTGTCTTGCGTTTGTGCAAAAATTTGATAGTGCAAGGAAAGTACATTGGTATAAGGCCTGTGCCTCACATTTGTGCAACATTTGTTTGTGCAAGAGAAAGTGCATTCGCATAAGGCCTGTGTCTTGCGTTTGTGCAAAAATTTGATAGTGCAAGGAAAGTACATTGGTATAAGGCCTGTGCCTCACATTTGTGCAACATTTGTTTGTGCAAGGAAAGTGCATTCGCATAAGGCCTGTGTCTCACATATGTGCAACATTTGAGAGTGCAAATAAAGTGTATTGGTATAAGGCCTGTGCCTTGCATTTGTGCAACATCTGATAGTGCAAAGAAAGTACATTGGTATAAGGCCAATTTCTTGTATTTGTGTAACATTTGATAGTGCAAAGACAGTGCATTGGTACAAGATCTGTGTCTTGCTTTTTTTTGCAAAAATTTGATAGTGTAAGGAAAGTACATTGGTATAAGGCCTGTGCCTCACATTTGTGCAACATTTGTTTGTGCAAGGAAAGTGCATTCGCATAAGGCCTGTGTCTCACATATGTGCAACATTTGAGAGTGCAAAAAAAGTGTATTGGTATAAGGCCTGTGCCTTGCATTTGTGCAACATCTGATAGTGCAAAGAAAGTACATTGGTATAAGGCCAATTTCTTGTATTTGTGTAACATTTGATAGTGCAAAGACAGTGCATTGGTACAAGATCTGTGTCTTGCTTTTTTTGCAAAAATTTGATAGTGCAAGAAAAGTGCATTGGCATAAGGTCTGTGTCTCACATATGTGCAACATGTGAGAGTGCAAATAAAGGGTATTGGTATAAGGCCAATTTCTTGCATTTGTGTAACATTTGATAGTGCAAAGACTGTGCATTGGTACAAGATCTGAGTCTCGGTTGACCACCGGAAAGCACTGTGTGTATTTATTTATCTCTTTTAAGTGTGCCATGAAAACAGAGGAGCCCTTGTGTTGTCCGCCTCACCGTCACGGTTGTGTTTGCACACACATCCTTTGCACAACCTGCTGCGTTCCCAAACCCACACGCGGCACCCGATCCATATGGCCCTCCATTGCGAAGACCCAAACAAACACAAACAAGAGGGGAAGAATATGGTGCTGCGAGCGCCGTGCCTTTTGCACACTGGGTTGTGTGTTGCGTGTGTTTCCGGAGGCGAGCCTTGTGTGTGCGGCTGCCGAAGGGCCTGTGGTCCACCTGTCCGCGCGTCCGCCCGCGCGTCCGCTCCGGTCCCCCTTGGTCCCCCCTTTCGCTCCCTCCGAAGCGGGGAGACGGCTGTGTGTTTTTGTATCTGTCTGGTCTCCTGGAATTATGAAAAATACCCACCATCGACGCTGGACTTCAACTTCGATTAAGGCAGATAGGACATGACAGGCTCCGATCAATAGCAGGCCCGTCCTATAAAGTGTCAAGTAATGAATCAATTTCGACTAAATTTTCCATTTTTCAGGGGCCGTTCCGAGAGAGAAGAATATCCTCTTTTGTAAAGATATTATTATCGATTTCGGCGGCAATTTGACATCAGGGGTAGTTAATTCCACTCAGAATAAAATTGAAAACACTTGAGAGAGAAAGAGAGAGAGAGAGAGGGAGAGAGACAAAGGAAGAGAAGGAGGCAGGGAGGGAGGGAGGGAGAGAAAGACGGAAAGAAAAGAAAGACAGAAAGGGGGATAACCGTGGGGCGAAAGGCTGCAAGGAGGAAAAGAAGAGGGAGAGCTGGACAGTGGGGTGGGATGGAAGGAAGGAGGGAAAGAGAAAGAGGAGAGATGGAGGTAGAGAAGGGCTGTGGGGTGAAATGGAAGGAAGGGGGGAAAGAAGGAAGGAAGAAGAGTCAGAAGGAGGGTGGACAATGGTATGGAAAGGAAGGAAGGAGGGAAAGAGAAAGAGGAGAGATGGAGGTAGAGAAGGGCTGTGGGGTGAAATGGAAGGAAGGGGAAAAAGAAGGAAGGAAGAAGAGTCAGAAGGAGGGTGGACAATGGTATGGAAAGGAAGGAATGAGGGAAAGAGAAGGAAGGAAGGAGGGAAAGAGAAAGAGGAGAGATGGAGGTAGAGAAGGGCGGTGGGGTGAAATGGAAGGAAGGGGGAAAGAAGGAAGGAAGAAGAGTCAGAAGGAGGGTGGACAATGGTATGGAAAGGAAGGAATGAGGGAAAGAGAAGGAAGGAAGGAAGGAAAGAGGGAAAGAGAAAGAGGAGAGATGGAGGTAGAGAAGGGCTGTGGGGTGAAATGGAAGGAAGGGGGGAATGAAGGAAGGAATAAGAGTCAGAAGGAGGGTGGACAATGGTATGGAAAGGAAGAAATGAGGGAAAGAGAAGGAAGGAAGGAAGGAAGGAAGGAAGGAAGGGGGATAATCATGGAAGGAGGGAAAGAAGAAGGATAAGTGGACAGTGGGGTGGGAAGGAAGGAAGGAGAGTAAGAAAGAGAAAAGAAGAGAGATAAAGGAAGAGATGGACTGTGAGGTGAAAATGAAAGAAGGAAGGAAGAAGAGACAAGGAGAGGTGGATAGTGGAGTGGAATGGAAGGAAGGAGGGAAAGAAAAAGAAGAGAGATGAAGGTAGAGATGGACTGTGGGGTGAAATGGAAGGAAGGAGGGAAAGAAGGAAGAAAGAAAGGTAGGAAGGAGACAGAGGAGGGGTGGACAGTGGGGTGGAAAGGAAGGATAGAAAGAGAAGGAAGAAAAGGGGGGATAATCATGGGGTGAAAGGCTGGAAGGAGGGAAAGAAGAGAGAGATGTGGACAGTGGGGCAGAATGGAAGGAGGGAAAGAGAAAGAAGAGAGATGAAGGTAGAGATGGACTGTGTGGTGAAAAGGAAAGAAGGAAGGAGAAAGGAAGGAAGGAAGGAAGAAGGGATAGAAGGAAAAGTGGATAGCGGGATTGAAAGGAAAGGGGGAAAGAGAAAGAAGAGAGGTGAAGGTAGAGGTGAAAAGGAAAGAAGGAAGGAAGGAAGGAAGGAAGGGGAAACAAAAGAAATGATGGAGATGGGCTGTGAGTTAAAAGGATGGATGGATGGAAGGAAGAAGAGACAGAAAGAGATGTGGATAGTGGTGTGGAATGGAAGGAAGGAAGGAGAAAGAAGAGAGATGAAGGTAGAGCTGGACTGTGGGATGAAATGGAAAGAAGGAAGAAAAGAAAGAGACAGAGGGAGATGGAAGGAGAGCTGGACAGTGGGCTGGAATGGAAGGAAAAAGAAAAAGAAAGAAAGAAAGAAAGAAAGAGGAGTCAGAAAGGAGAGGTTGATGGGAGAGATGCACAGTGGGATGGAACGGAAGGCAGGAAAGAGAAAAAAGGAAGTAAAAGGAAAGAAAGAGGGATGGAGGGATGGTGAAGGACATAGAAGGATGTTCAGACTGGAACAGGACTAAGGAGAAACCAATATACTAAAGTAAAGGAAGGAGGAAAACAAGGAGACAGGTCGACAAAAAAAAGTGTGTTTTGGAATATAGAGCGGACCTGTCAACAGGCGGCCCGCGGGCCGCACACAGCCCGCAAGCCCCTTGGATGCGGCCCGCCTGCCCTCCTGGAAGAAATCATTTTTTTTAAAAAAATTGAAAAAATTCGGGGGGCGGGGCCGCTCGCAAGGGGGGGGGGCAGGGTCACTCGCGGGCATGTGCAGCAGGGCGGGAGCGGCGAGGCGGGGGACCCGGCGTCCTGACGCCCGCCCGCCCCATTTCGGCGAGGCTGGGTGACATCAGGTGTGGTGCCGGCGGCGAGCAGGAAGAGGTGGAGGGAAGCCGCGGCCTCTGCCTCCACCTCTCCCGCCACCGGCGCCACGCCTGCCGTCACCCAGCCCCGCCGAAAATGGGCGGGCCGCGCAGGACGCCGGGCCCCCGCCTCACCGCTCCCGCGCGAGTGCCCCCCGCCCCGCAGTGGCCTTGCCCCGCGGCCCGCCCCGCGAGGGCCCCGCCCCTGTGAGCGACCCCACCCCCGCTGCGGCCCCCAGGTGATCAGTCACGGAATTCCGGCCCTTGGGCCGGTAGAAGTTGGACAGCCCTGAATAGAGAAGTGCTGGGTGAATGAAAGAGTGGCCAGGTTTGGAAGAGGAACGAAGAAGGGAGGAAAGAAAGACAAGAGCAAAGGGACACTTGCTTATTTGGAAAGACATACCGTACATCGGGTGAAAAGCACGAGGGCTTGGTTCGGAACAGGAAGGACAGAAGGAAGATATCAATGACTATCATGATCATTTTGACCTTTGACCTCACAGAGACTTGGCCACACAACTTTGGTGTCACCAATTGGCCATCAACCAGCTGGATTGTCCTTCTGCCTTGACTTGTTTGGCACAACCTTTGAACCCAACGCAGAGCGACGCATCCCTCTTTAATGTCCAAATGGATTTCCATACACAATACGCATCTAAAATGTATTATTATTATTATTCTAGGTTTATTGTGTTGTAACTTTTCTCTGATGCATTTTTAGACAGGCATGTTTTGATAGGTATTTATTTTAGGATTGCGTTTCAGCTCTGTTTTAGTATGTGCTTTTCTACAGGTGCATTGGACGATGTTGTGCCCCGCCTCCAGCCAGAAGGAGGCACGGGTCTGATATAAACTATTATTATTATTATTATTATTAGCAATCCAATTCCATGTAGCAATGGCACCACAACATGATTATTAATACTGCTATTATTATTTACAATTCACATCCATGCACCAATGGCACCACAACTCTATTATTATTATTATTATTTGCAATTCACATCTATCCACCAACACAACAACATCATCATCATCTGCAACCCACATCCATGCATCAATGGCACCACAACTCTATTATTATTATTGTTATTATTATTATTTGCAATCCACATCCATGTAGCAATGGCACCACAACATGATTATGAATACTGCTATTATTATTTACAATTCACATCCATGCACCAATGGCACCACAACTCTATTATTATTATTATTATTTGCAATTCACATCTATCCACCAACACAACATCATCATCATCATCTGCAACCCACATCCATGCATCAATGGCACCACAACTCTATTAGTATTATTCTTATTATTATTATTTGCAATCCACATCCATGTAGCAATGGCACCACAACATGATTATTAATACTGCTATTATTATTTACAATTCACATCCATGCACCAATGGCACCACAACTCTATTATTATTATTATTTGCAATTCACATCTATCCACCAACACAACATCATCATCATCATCTGCAATCCACATCCATGCATCAATGGCACCACAACTCTATTATTATTGCTATTATTATTATTTGCAATCCACATCCATGTAGCAATGGCACCACAACATGATTATTAATACTGCTATTATTATTTACAATTCACATCCATGCACCAATGGCACCACAACTCCATTATTATTATTATTATTATTTGCAATTCACATCTATCCACCAACACAACATCATCATCATCATCTGCAACCCACATCCATGCATCAATGGCACCACAACTCTATTATTATTATTATTATTATTTGCAATCCACATCCATGTAGCAATGGCACCACAACATGATTATTAATACTGCTATTATTATTTACAATTCACATCCATGCACCAATGGCACCACAACTCTATTATTATTATTATTTGCAATTCACATCTATCCACCAACACAACATCATCATCATCATCTGCAATCCACATCCATGCATCAATGGCACCACAACTCTATTATTATTATTATTATTATTATTTGCAATCCACATCTATCCACCACCACCACCACCATCATCTGCAATCCACATCCATGCACCAATGGCACAGCAAGTTTATTATTATTATTATTATTTGCAATCCACATGAAGGATTTTATATATATAGATTATTTGCAATCCACATCTATCAACAAACACCACCAACACCACCATGCACCAATGGCACTACAACTCTATTATTATTATTATTATTATTATTATTTGCAATCCACATCTATCCACCAACACATCATCATCATTTGCAATCCACATCCATGCACCAATGGCACTACAACTCTATTATTATTATTATTATTATCAAACAGCATCTATCCACCAACACATCACCATCATCATCTTCATCATCATCATCTGCAATCCACATCCATGCACCAATGGCACAGCAACTCTATTATTATTATTATTATTATTATTAGCAATCTGCATCTATCCACTAACGCAACGTCATCGTCATCATCACAATCTGCAATCCACATCCATGCATCAATGGCACCACAGGTTTATTATTTTTATTATTATTATTATTATTTGCAATCCACATCTATTTGCCAACAGCAACACACCACCACCACCACCACCACCATCATCTGCAATCTGCATCCATGCACCAAAGGCAACATATAACTTGTTGTTGTTGTTGTTGTTTGCAATCTGCATCCATGTACCAATGGCAACAGAACTCTGCTTTTGCAAGCTTGATCTGAATGCAGCTAATTCCCCACCGGGCCCAAAACGCCCAACATTGGACTTGTTTCTGCATTGAGTGTATATGCAGAACCTGGCCAATGTGCCCGTGTTTGTGTGGGAATGGGGCAGGACTGGATCTGGAGGGCCTTTGCGCTGGAATGTTAACTCTGCCTTCGCCCAAGAGTAAATATTCTGGTGCAAATACTGGGCCGCCAGTTGTAAAGGCGCCCAGTAAACAGCATTTATCATGATGCGCTTCTGTCTGTTAAAGCAGTCTGCGCACTGAGTAAGACGGATAGGCACAAACAGCAGGCATAAAAGCACTAAGTGCATGCATAATGGTACATTCTTGCAGGACCAGGGCCTATGCGCGCACCGTTGAAAGTAGAACATGCTTATCTATGCCGAAGTGTGGAGATGAATGCATTGCATGGAAATAAATCTACATGGGTAAATGCAAGATGAGAGGGGCAAGCACGCCTTGCACGACAATGCCTGCGGTGCCCTCCTCTATCACCTTGAGTTGCATGCAAAAGGAAATGCAAGTGTGGTCATCAAGTGTGTCCTTGGCATGTGCAACTCCATGCAAGGCCATATGGGGTGTATGCAGAGGTAAAAATGCACCGGAATATTTGCAGGGAAATAAATCTGCATGGGACATAAATCTCCCACAAGGAAGTGGGAGCAAGTACATCCTTGGAAGGCCATATGAGACGTATGCAGGCATGTGGAGATGAGTGCAGCACATGGACACAAGGAAACTTGCATTCATACGTGCAAGAAAGAGGAGCAAGCGTGCCTTGCACAACAACACCTTTGGTGCCCTTCTCTGCCAGTTGAGTTGTGTGCAAAAAGGAAGTGCAAGTTTGGTCACCAAGTGTGTCTTTGGCATGTGCAGCTCCATGCGCAAGTGGGGAGACAAGGCACAAATGCACCAGGGAAATAGATCTGAATGGAGAAATGCAAGAAATTGGTGAGCAAGCCGTTTAATGCACCTCTCTATTAGAAGACCTGCAAAGAGGTGTGCAAAAGTGTGCATCTTTGGCGTGTGCCGCTCCATGCAGGGGCACATGGGTTACAAATGCACCGGAATAATCGCAGGGAAATAAATCTGCATGCACTGATCTATTAACTGGGCTGCAAAGAGGTGTGCAAAAGGAAATGCAAGTTTGAGAGAAGTGTGTTTCTTTGGCGCGTGCAGCTCCATGCAAGGCCATATGGGACGTGTGCAAAAGTGCAGAGACGAGGCAGAAATGCACGGGAATATTTGCAGGGAAAAATATTTGCAGGGTGAGTTTGGGGCAAGTGTGTATCTTTGATGTGTGCACCTTCATGCAAGGCCACATGAGACGGGGCAGAAATGCACTGGGACATATGCAGGGAAATAAATCTGCAAGAGGAAAGGGGCGAGCATGTCTTGCACAACAACACCTTTGGTGCAGGCCCGGATTACCCATAAGGCCACACTAGGCCATGGCCTATGGGCGCAGGCCTAGGGGGGCGCCAGATCAAGGACCAAAAAAATAATGTTCAAACAAAACCGCAACGTGGGGCATGATGACTCTCTCTCTCTCTCTCTCTCTCTCTCTCTCGGGGACGGGGGGGAGCGCTGCAAGGGGGGGAGGAGGGAATGGCGCCCCCCTCGCCATCGCCCCCGGCTTTTGTCAAGGAAGGAGGGTGCGAGGAGGATACGGCGGAGGGAACCCAAGGAGGAGGAGGAAAGAAGGGAAGCCCCCGGGGCCGCCCGCTGCCGGCCATGCACGGCACCCAGGAACATGGCGGAGGATGCAGAAGCGCCCTCCTGCCCCGCGCGCATGCCTGCCAGTGGCCCTGGGGGCGGGCTTCCCTCTGCCTCATCCTCTTCGCGCCCAAGGAAGGAGGGTGGGGCGAGGAGGAGGCAGAGGTGGAGGGAAGCCCCGGCCCCAGGTCTGCTGCTGCGCATGCCCAGCAGCGGTCCCGGGGGCGGGGCTTCCAAAGTGTGGCCTAGGGCGCCAAAAGGAGTTAACCCGGGCCTGCTTTGGTGCCCTTCTGTACCACTGAGTCGTGTGCAAAAGGAGGTGCAAGTTGGGGGCAAATGTGCGCCTTTGCAGCACGCACCTCCATGCAAGGCCATATGGGATGTGTGCACAAGCGCGGAGTTGAGGCAGAAATGCACAGGGAAATAAATCTGCAAGAGAAGAGGGGCAAGTGTTCCTTGCACAACCATGCCTTTGGTGCCCTTCTCTACCACTGAACTGTGTGCAAAAGGAAATGCAAATTTGAACAAGTGTGCTTTGGGAGCATGCACATTCATGTAAGGCCATACGGGATGTGTGCGGAAGTGCGGAGACAAGGCAGAAATGCACAGGAACATTTGCAGGGAAAAATATGCGCTATCATTGAGTCGTGTGCAAAAACTGAGGGTGAGTTTGGGGCAAGTGTGTATCTTTGATGTGTGTGCCTCCATGCAAGGCTGTATGAGATGAGGCCGAAATGCACTGGGAAATTTGCAGGGAAATAAATCTGCAAGAGGAAAGGGGCAAGCATGTCTTGCACAAGCAACACCTTTGGTGCCCTTCTGTACCACTGAGCCGTGTGCAAAAGGAACTGCAAGTTGGGGGCAAATGTGCGCCTTTGGAGCATGCACCTCCATGCAAGGCCATATGGGATGTGTGCACAAGCGCGGAGTTGAGGCAGAAATGCACAGGGAAATAAATCTGAAAGAGAAGAGGGACAAGTGTTCCTTGCACAACCATGCCTTTGGTGCCCTTCTCTACCACTGAATTGTGTGCAAAAGGAAATGCAAATTTGAACAAGTGTGCTTTTGGGAGCATGCACATCCATGCAAGGCCATACGGGACGTGTGCGGAAGTGCGGAGACGAGGCAGAAATGCACAGGGACATTCGCAGGGAAATAAATCTTCCGGGAAAGAGGGGCAAGCGTGCCTTGCACAACAATGCCTTTGTTGTGCTTTCCTCTATCAGTTGATTTGTGTGCAAAAAAGGAAACACAAGTTTGGGCAAGTGCGTGCCTGTGGAGCTTGCACCTCCATGCAAGGCCATACGGGATGTGTGCACAAGTGCGGAGACAAGGCGGAAATGCGCCGGAACATTGGAAGGGAGAAATATTCTCCACCATTGAGTGAGTTGTGTGCAAAAGGCGAAGGGTGACGCTGGGCGAGTCTGCCTTGTGCACGCATCCTTGGCATCGATCCTTGCACCAACGGAGGGTCTTCTGGGGGTGGGTGTCTGTCTCTCCTGCCTTCAGCCTGCCTGGGCCGGAGGACTCCTTGCAGCTAGCCAGGCGTGCAAGAGGCGGCCGGCCATTTATCACAGGGACAGGGCAGCCGCCTAGCCTTCCCTCCGCCGCATCAGCCTGTGTGTGTGTGGGAGGAAGGCTGTTTAACCCCAAAGGAAGGCAAAGGGGGAGGGGGTCCATCCCAGGTGTCCCCCCCCCACCACACACACACATATCCTTCCCTTCGCAAAACTAATATTAGCCAAAGGAAAATAAATGGCCGGTCCCGGCGGAGAGCAAGGCCCAACAGACGGGCGGCGGGCAAAGGCCAAGCGCTGACCACTTGCCCCACCGGCCTGCCTCCAAATAAACCTCGAGTAGGAAACTAAGTGGACAGGCAGGTCATCGGTGGATGATAAATGAGATAGAAAGAGGGAGAGAGAGAGATAGTAAGTAGATAGGAAGACAAACAGACACTAGAATAGTTACGATTCACTTCCAAGAGACTACGTTATATACACACACACACACACACGTGCATACATGCATACATGCATGCATGCATGCATAGTAGCTAAGCAGATAGACAGTCAGACACTATTATGGTCACAATTGATTTCCAAGGGAATAGATAGATAGACAGACAGACAGAGAAATAGAAGACAGCCAAACAGAAACTATAATAGTTACAATTCACTTCCAAGAGACTAGATTAGATAGATAGTAGGCCTGGGTAGGTTCGTCGCAATGCTCGTAAAACCGGAATGAATTTGGATTAAATTCACTTTTGAAGCGGTTTCGAAGCGATGTAAGCAACCCGGAAGTGAATTTGCCATTTCGAAGCCGTCGTCGCCATTATCGGAAAGGAATCGGCATTAGAGTCCCGCCTTTCCTGAGGTGCTTTCCCCTCATTTATTTATTTATTTATTTCTACCATTTCTACCCCGCTCTTCTTCTCAACCCCCGAGGGGGGGGGGCTCAGAGTGGCCTCACAAAGGCAACCATTTGATGCCGAAACACAGTATAAATACAATATAAAAACAATAACATTGAGCATTAAAATACATTAAAATACAATTAACATTAATACATCATATACATTCACTTAAGTTAAAAACAGTATTCCGTCCATAACATGAGCATTGAGCCATATCCATCAACTTGCCATTACAATCAATCCAAAGTGCTGCATTGTGCTAATGTGCAAACGCCTGGTCCCATAGCCAGGATTTCACTTTTTTCCTGAATGCCAAGAGGGATGGGGTTGATCGTATGTCGCTTGGAGGCGCATTCCACAGGCGGGGAGCCACCACCGAGAAGGCCCTATCCCTTGTCCCCACCAGCCTCATCTGAGACGTAGGTGGGAGCGAGAGCAGGGCCTCCCGGATGATCTTAAATTACGAAGTGGGACATAGCGGCAGATGCGTTCGGACAAGTAAGCTGGGCCAGAACCGTATAGAGCTTTAAAGGTCAAAACCAGCACTTTGAATTGAGCTTGGAATCTGACACAGCAGGGGGGTGGTATGCTCCCTGTATGTAGCCCCGGTTAGTAATCTGGCTGCCGCCCGCTGGACTAGTTGAAATTTCTGAACTGTCTTCAAAGGCAGCCCCATGTAGAGTGCGTTGTAGTAATCTATTCGGGATGTGACCAGAGCGTGGACGACCGTAGCCAGATCAGATTCCCAAGGCGCACGAGTCTTAACTGTGCAAAAGCTCCCCTGGCCATCGTCGAGACCTGGGGCTCCAGGCTCAGCGATGAGTCCAGGATCACTCCCAAGCTGCGAACCTGCATCTTCAGGGGGAGGGTGACCCCATCCAACACAGGCTGTAACCCTATGGCCTGTTCGGCCTTTCGACTGACCAGGAGGACCTCTGTCTTGTCTGGATTAAGTTTCAGTTTGCTAGCCCTCATCCAGTCCGACACAGCAGCCGATTCAAAGTCTGGACAGCCTCCTTGGTGACAGGTGGGAAGGAGTGACAGGTCTGGACGTCATCTGCGTACAGGTAACACCTTACTCCGAAACTCCGAAGGATCTCTCCCAGCGGTTTCATGTAGATGTCATTGGCTGTCTAACCCAGTTTGAAGGCGGATGTCCTTCCCTTCGGGTCAGAACTGGGGCGACATCCCCATCCAAACTGGGTTAAACATGCATGTCCGCCATTAACAAAGCCATTCCGAAATTTCGGAATTAATTCGGGAAATTCTGAATTTTTTCTGGAAAATTTCGGAAGTCACTCAGATTCGAAGCACCAGCACCCCCTACATCCGGAACGAGTTTTGAACCATTGGGGGGGGGGGGGCTCAAACAGGCTTAATAGACAGACAGATAGAAGACAGGCAAACAGAAACTATAATGGTTACAATTCACTTCCAAGAGACTAGATTAGATGATAGATAGATGCGTACATACATAGTAGCTAAATAAATGGACAGATGGATGGATACACACATAGGAGCTAAGTAGATGGGCAGATGGATGGATACATACACAGCAGCTAAGTAGATGGACAGACAGACAGACACCATCATGGTAACAATTGATTCCCAAGGGAATAGAGATAGATAGATAGCTAGATGATAGATAGATAGATAGATAGATAGATAGATAGATGGAAGACAGGCAAACAGACATTATAATGGTTACGATTCACTTCCAAGACACTAGATTAGTTAGTTAGTTAGTTACATAGATAGAGATAGATAGATGCATACATATATATATAGTAGCTAAGTGGATGGATGGATGGATACATACATAGCAGCTAAGTAGATGGACAGACAGACACTATCATGGTCACAGTTGATTCCTAAGGGAATAGACAGAGATAGATAGATAGATGATAGATAGATAGATAGATGCATACATATATATAGTAGCTAAGCGGATGGATGGATGGATACATACATAGCAGCTAAGTAGATGGACAGACAAACAGACACTATCATGGTAACAATTGATTCCTACTCGAATAGACTGAGATAGATAGATAGATAGATACATATATATAGTAGCTAAGTGGATGGATGGATACATACATAGCAGCTAAGTAGATAGACAGACAGACACTATCATAGTCACAGTTGATTCCCAAGGGAATAGATAGATAGAGATAGATAGATAGATAGATAGATAGATAGAGATAGATAGAAGACAGGCAAACAAACACTATAAAGGTATAATAATTATAGTGTTTGTTTGCCTGTCTACTATCTATTTATCTATCTTATTGGGAGTGAATCGTAACTATTATAGTTTAATAACTATTATAGTTTAATAGTTACGATTCACTCCCAATAAGATAGACAGACAGACAGACAGATGCTACAGTAAGTAATTAGAAAGACATAGACAGACACTATCATGGTCACAATAGATTTGCAAGGGAATTACAGACAGACACACAGAAAGTTAGATAGTAAGTAGACAGGCATCTATCTATCCGTCCATCTCTCTCTCTCTCTCTCTTAATCCATCCATCCACCTAACCATCCTGTCATCTATCTATCTATCATCCATCCATCCATCCATCCACCCACCTATCTATCTATCTATCTATCCATCTATCCATCCACCCTGTCATCTCTCTCTCCATCCATCCATCCATCCACCCACCCACCCATCCTGTCATCCATCCGTCTGTCTGTCTATCTATCTATCCGTCCATCCTATCATCTCTCTCTTCATCCATCCATCCATCCACCCACCCATCCATCCTGTCATCCATCCATCCGTCTGTCTGTCTATCTATCCGTCCATCCTATCATCTCTCTCTCCATCCATCCACCCATCCTTCCTGTCATCTACCTACATACCAATCTACCCATCCTGTCTTCTCTCTCTTCATCCATCCATCCATCCATCCATCCACCTATCCACCCTGTCATCTATCTATCCATCCATCCATCCATCCATCTATCCATCTATCCGTCCACCCTGTCATCTCTCTCTCTCTCTCTCTTAACAGGCCCGGATTAACACCTTTTTGCGCCCTAGGCCACACTTTGGAATTACGCCCCCTTTAAGCCAACCTCTACCGCACCCCACCCCACACATCAACGGGAGGGGGGAAAGGAGGGAGGAGGAGTGTAAGGGGGTGGGACCAACGTTTGTTCCCTCTTGCGCTCCGCCCACCAGAGGGGGGGAGGGGGAGAGAAAAGAAAGGAGGACGGCTGTGGTGGTTGCTTGGTACATGCGCTTTCTCTCTATGTACAATTCAAAACGAGAGAGGGGTGGGGGCAAAAGGAGGAGGAAAGAGAAGAGAGGGGGGGCAATTACTTCCAGGAAGGGGATGCATGAGCGCGCGCCTGCCTTTTCAACAGAACTTCCCACCCCTTTGTGTGCGTGCACGTCCCATCCTATCATCTCTCTCTCTTTCTCTATCCATCCACCCATCCATCCTGCGTTTTTGCCGTTTTTATTAGTTTCAACATTTTTATTTATTTATTTTTTGGTCTGTGATCTGCGCCCCCGCCCCCCGGCTTGCGCCCCTAGGCTATGGCCTAGGTTGGCCTTATGGGTAATCCGAGCCTGTCTCTTAATCCATCCATCCATCCACCCATCCATCCACCCATCCATCCTGTCATCTATCTATCTATCTATCTATCTATCTATCCATCCATCCTATCATCTCTCTCTCTTTCTCTATCCATCCACCCATCCATCCTGTCATCTACCTACATACCAATCTACCCATCCTGTCTTCTCTCTCTCTCTCACACACACACACACACACACACACCCCTATCCATCTACCTATCTATCTACACACTCCTGTCCACGCAGCATCTATCCTTAGTTCCTCTGTCTCTATCGTATATGACTATCTGCTAGCTAGACAAAAAGAAATGCCAATTGATTAGTTGAAGGTCCATTTTCCACCTGGGTCAGGTGTGCTCGCAGGACCAAGGCCAGCTCCCAGCCCAGCGATGGCAGCCCCCACCCACTCAAAAGACCCCCAAAGACCCAATGGGGCTGAGACCCGCACCACACACACCCACTGAAGCTCTCTGCCCCTCCTAGTGGCCCAAGACGGTCAGTCATGCCTTGAGGTAGAGACTGTCTTCCCTCCAAACTGGGGAGACTGGGAGGGGTGGGATGGTCAGAATCTAAAGATGGTGTCCTACGCCAAGCATCTCCAGAATGCAATGCAGGTGGCCAAGGTCCCCAAGGCCTGTCAGGCTGGGAAGGGCTGCTAAGGAGAGTCAGCGCAGGGGCAAAGGGACCTTCGGGGTCACCCAGCCTGGCCCTCATTTACTCCCAAAGGAGACTCGCTGCCCCTTGGCAGGAAGCCCATTGGCTGCCATAGCTGCCATAGCGGAGAGCACAACATGCCTCCCATAAATAGAACTACATGGAACCTTAGGGTAGGAAGGGACCCACAAAGGTCATCCAGTCCAAGCCCCTCTTGCCAGGAAGGAAAGCACCATCGGATCCCTCCTGACAGATGGCCAGCCAACCATAGATATGAGATATACACACCTCCACAGTGGATATAGAATCACGGAGTTGGAAAGGACCCCCAAAGGCCATCCAATCCAACCCCTTCCTGCCAGGCAGGAAAAGCACAGTCAAAACACCCCCAACAGATAGCCATCAAGCCTATGCTGAAAAGGTTCCAAAGAAGGAGCCGCCTTCCTGCCTGGGGATTCCGATGCACAGGGGCCAACTGTGGATGATGGGCAGCGCTAGAGCCTCTTCCTTCCTATCTTCCTATCTTCCTATCTTCCTATCTTCCTATCTTCCTTCCTTCCTTCCTTCCTTCCTTCCTTCCTTCCTTCCTTCCTTCCTTCCTTCCTTTCTCCACTTTTGAATCCGATTTGGGTCCAACACTTCCTTCCAAAGGCAAAGAGTCCTTGCTCCAATGATGCTCTATGTCTATGGCCTAGTTTTGGGGAGAATAATAGTCATGAATGGGTTCCCAGTTCAGCACACTGGACAGCTCCAGGAGAAAAGTAATAGTCATGAATGGGTTCCCAGTTCAGCACACTGGACAGCTCCAGGAGAAAAGTAATAGTCATGAATGGGTTCCCAGTTCAGCACACTGGACAGCTCCAGGAGAAAAGTAATAGTCATGAATGGGTTCCTGGTTCAGCACACTGGACAGCTCCAGGAGAAAAGTAATAGTCATGAATGGGTTCCTGGTTCAGCACACTGGACAGCTCCAGGGGAAAAGTAATAGTCATGAATGGGTTCCCGGTTCAGCACACTGGACAGCTCCAGGAGAAAAGTAATAGTCATGAATGGGTTCCCGGTTCAGCACACTGGACAGCTCCAGGAGAAAAGTAATAGTCATGAATGGGTTCCCGGTTCAGCACACTGGACAGCTCCAGGAGAAAAGTAATAGTCATGAATGGGTTCCCAGTTCAGCACACTGGACAGCTCCAGGAGAAAAGTAATAGTCATGAATGGGTTCCTGGTTCAGCACACTGGACAGCTCCAGGAGAAAAGTAATAGCCATGAATGGGTTCCCGGTTCAGCACACTGGACAGCTCCAGGGGAAAAGTAATAGTCATGAATGGGTTCCTGGTTCAGCACACTGGACAGCTCCAGGAGAAAAGTAATAGCCATGAATGGGTTCCCGGTTCAGCACACTGGACAGCTCCAGGGAAAAGTAATAGTCATGAATGGGTTCCCGGTTCAGCACACTGGACAGCTCCAGGAGAAAAGTAATAGCCATGAATGGGTTCCCGGTTCAGCACACTGGACAGCTCCAGGAGAAAAGTAATAGCCATGAATGGGTTCCCGGTTCAGCACACTGGACAGCTCCAGGAGAAAAGTAATAGCCATGAATGGGTTCCCGGTTCAGCACACTGGACAGCTCCAGGAGAAAAGTAATAGTCATGAATGGGTTCCCGGTTCAGCACACTGGACAGCTCCAGGAGAAAAGTAATAGTCATGAATGGGTTCCCGGTTCAGCACACTGGACAGCTCCAGGAGAAAAGTAATAGTCATGAATGGGTTCCCGGTTCAGCACACTGGACAGCTCCAGGGGAAAAGTAATAGTCATGAATGGGTTCCCGGTTCAGCACACTGGACAGCTCCAGGAGAAAAGTAATAGTCATGAATGGGTTCCTCGTTCAGCACACTGGACAGCTCCAGGGGAAAAGTAATAGTCATGAATGGGTTCCCAGTTCAGCACACTGGACAGCTCCAGGAGAAAAGTAATAGTCATGAATGGGTTCACTGGACAGCACCAGTATCAAAAGCAATGGTACCAAAACGGGTGATGCTAAATGGTATGGAAATGCTTTGAATGTAAGCCGCATGGAGTCTACAATACAACCCAGAGGACGTGGCCATAGACCCGAACATGGACGCTCTGCCCCTTGGCAACAACAACAACGCCCCTTCTATTTCTGCCTACAATTCCCAGTGGAAACCCCATGGCTTCCCAGGAAAGGCACGCAAAGTGACCAAGAAAAGGATGGATGGGTGATGCGTCTAGGGTGAAGGAAAAGGGCCAAAAGATGGGTGGCTTTGGAGAAAAGGAAAGGAAAGGAAAGAAGGAAGGCAGGAAGGCAGGAAAGGAGGAAGGTGAAGGGAGCTTTCTCCCGGCCTTGCCTCCATCACAATGTGCCAGGCTTTGGGGTCACTCCAGGGGTGAAAGGGGGGCTGGAAGGAAGCCCCCCGCCCACCACAGCCCCCTTTTGCCGCTTGCGCCGAAGGGTCAGGGGACTTTGCAATATCTCAGGCTGCAATCACATCGCTATTTGCCTGTCAGCGCGGCAGCGGCCATCAAGCGCGGCTATCAAGGCGGCAATTGCCTCTCGCCACCGCCGCCGCTCTCTTTCCATATTGCTCTATTCCTCCCCCTTCCCAATATACGCATCACCTTTCCTTTCAGAAACAACACCCCCCCCCACCAATAAACCCCTTCTTTTCTCTATCATCCGTCTCCTGGGGGCCATAATTCCAAACATTGCCTTGCTCCATCCATCCATCTATCTACCTACCTACCTACGTACGTACCTACCTGTCCACTTTGCAAATATGCATAGTGCACCCGAGGCTCCGAATGTGAGCAAATAACATTGGTCCGCGGGATCAGGAGGAAAAGCCATGTACAGTATGTGCAGAAATGTATTACACACATATTCACATGTAAGTCATACAAATTGCAGAAATGCACCAGACACAGTTCCACATGTAAATCGTGCAACATGCAGAAATGCACCAGGCGCATATGCTCATGTGAGTCATGCAATGTGGAAAAATGCATCAGATGCATATCTGCGTGTAAGCCGTGCAATATGCAGAAATACACCAGACAAATATTCACATGTAAGTCATGCAATGTGCAGAAATTCATGGGACACATGCCCACATGTAGGTCATGCAATGTGCAGAAATGCACCAGACGTACATTCACATGTAAATCATGCAATGTGCAGAAATGCACCAGACACATATCCCTATACAAGTTGTGCAATGTGCAGAAATGCATTAGATACATATCCACATGTAAGTCATGCAATGTGCAGAAATGAAGCAGCTGCAGATCCATGTGTAAGCCATGATGCAATGTGCAGAAATGCACCAGACACATATCCATGTGTAAGTCATGCAATGTGCAGGAATGTACCGGAACTTATCCTTATGTAAGTTGTGCAATGTGCAGGAATGCATTAGACACATATTCACATGTAAGTCATGCAATGTGCAGGAATGAAGCAGCTGCAGATCCACGTGTAAGCCATGCAATGTGCAGGAATGCACCAGACACATATTCACATGTAAGTCATGCAATGTGCAGAAATGCACCAGACACACACACACACCTGTAAATGATGCAATGTGCAGAAATGCACTAGACACATATCCATATGTAAGTCATGCAATGTGCAGGAATGTATCGGATGTATACACACATATAAGTCATGCAATGTGCAGAAATGCACCAGACACATATCCACGTGTAAGTCACGCAATGTGCAGGAATGTATCAGATGTACAGTATACACACATGTAAGTCATGCAATGTGCAGAAATGCACCAGACACATATCCTTATGTAAGTTGTGCAATGTGCAGGAATGCATCAAGTGCATGTCTACATGTAAGTCATGCAATGTGCAGGAACGTATCAGACACACATCCAGCTCTAAATGATGCAATGTGCAGAAATGCACCAGACACATATCCACATGTAAGCCATGCAATGTGCAGGAACGTATCAGACACATATTCTTATGTAAATTGTGCAATGTGCAGGAATGCATCAAGTGCATATCTACAGGTAAGTCATGCAATGTGAAGAAATGCATCAGATGCATATCCACAAGTCATAAAATGTGCAAAAATGCATTACACATATATCCACATTTAGGGTATTAGGCACATTGTCTAGAATCTGCAGAAATGTATTAGACTCATAGTCACATGTAAGTCATGCAATGTGCAGAAATGCATTTGAGACATTCACACAATGCACACAAGGCCCAAAAAGCCACAATTTTTGTGCAAATAGCAGCAAAAGTACACACTGTCCACTTATATCTTGTGGATGAGCACCCTATACCTATAATTCTATGAATTATCTTCTGTGGTTAAATCCCTGCAGTTATTCTGCGATGACACATGGAGAGTGCGCATCCTGTCATTTCCATTGTAACTCTGCATCCTACACTTTGCATTGTGGTTTCCCCATTGTGTTGTGCCATGTTGCTATGCTACGCTCATGCCCGTCCACATCTACCTGGGTTTCCATTAGCAGGGCATTGGGTCAAGGGCCTTGCGCGGCCTAAGTCTCCAGCGTCCGGGCTGAGCATTAACGGCCGTGACTCTGTGCAGGGTGGCATTGGGCAAGCTGAACGGGGAAACAACAGAAGCAGGTAGGCAACTCAGTGAGTGCGCAGGAAGAAGAGGAGGAGGAAGAAGAGAGAGGAAGAACAGAAGGAGGATGAAGGACAGGAAGAGGAAGAAAAGGAAGGAGGAAGGAAGAAGAGGAAGAACAGAAAGAGGAGGAAGAGGAGGAGGAAAGGAAGGAAAGGGGACAGAAAGCAGAGGGGGAAGAACAGAAAGAGAAAGAAGAAGAAAAGAAGAAGGACAACAAGAGGAAGAAGAGGAGAATGAGGAGGGAGGGAGGATAGGAAGGGGAAGAGCAGAAAGAGGAAAAAAGGAGGAGGGGGAGTAGGAAGAAGAGGAAGAGCAAAATGAGGGAGAGGAGGAGGAGGAAGGACAGAAGAAGGATGAAGGACAGGAAGAGGAAAAAAGGAAGGAGGAAGGAAAAAGAGGAAGAACAGAAAGAGGAGGAAAAAGAGGAAAGGAAGGAAGGACAGAAAGCAGAGGAGGAAGAACAAAAAGAGAAAGAAGAAAAGGAGAAGAAGGACAACAAGAGGAAGAAGAGGAGAAGGAGGAGAGAGAGGACAAGAAGGGAAAGAGCAGGAAGAGGAAAAAAGGAGGAGGGGAAGTAGGAAGAAGAGGAAAAGCAGAATGAGGGAGAAGAGGAGGAGGAGACAGAAAGAACAGAAAATGGAAAAAAGAAGAAAAAGAGGAGGGAAGAAGGACAGAAGGAGGAGGGAGGAAAAAAAGAAAAGAAGACAAGGGGGAAGGAAGAAGGATAGGAAGAAGAGGAAGAGCAGAAAGAGGAAGAAGAAAGAGGAGGAAGTAAGGTTAGAGAGCAGAGGACAAGAGGGGAAGAACAGAAAGAAGATGGACAGAAAGAGAAAGAGGAGAAGGAGGAAGAAAAAGGAGGAGCGGAAAAAACAAAAAGAGGAGGAGAAAGCAGAAGAAGAGGTGAGAGGAAGAAGAGAAAGAAGAAGATGGAGATGAAGGTGAAGATAAAGAAAGTGAAGAAGAAGAAAAAGAGGAGGAGGGAGGAGAAATGTGTCCGAGCAAATCTGTTTGGGGAAACTTCTTGCAGGCTGATGCCTTTCCATGCGCTGACCGTGCAATGTCCAGGCCTTGGCGGGGCCTTGGACAATACGTGTGGCTCCCAGCAGGACAACAAGAGGAGAGTGAGATCAAGAGGGGCCAAAGTTCAAAGGGCAGGCCTGGACGCCCTGCTAGGATGAAGAGAGCAAGAATGCAAGCGATGGAGAAAGAATGCCAGTTGCCAAGGAAGCAAGTGGGAGGCGCAGAGAAGGGAGAACGAAGGAAGGGAAAACGTTCCCTGGACTTTGCGCATGCTCCAAAGTTCTGACTATATCACGGAGCGGTATCTCTCCATGCCGCGGTGCGGCACTTCCCTTCCTTGCTCACCCGCAAGGTGCCTTGTTCAATTAAGCATGTTGAACAAGCAGGCCCAGATTAACTGTTTGTGGCGCCCTAGGCCACACTCTGGAAGCGCCGTCCCCGGGGGCGGGGCTGCTTGCGGGCATGTGCGAGCAGCGCGTAGTCCTCCGCCATGTTCCTGGGTGCTGCCCAGGAACTTCCCTTCCTTCCTCTTTCTTCTCTGAGAAGGAGGAAGGAAGCGATGCCCCCGGGCAGCCGCTGCAGCACCCAGGAACGCCACGTCAGCGGGGCTGGGTGACGTCAGGCGCGGCGGCGGCGGCAGCGAGGAGGAAGAGGTGGAGCGAAGCTGCGTCAGAGGCCCTAGGGGCGGGACTTCTCTCCGCTTCCTTCTCGCTCGCGTCGGCCCTGTCCCTCCTTCCTTCACTCAAGGAAGGAGCGGCGCCGAACAGGGACGTCCGCTAGGGCCTCTGATGTGGCTTCCTCTGCCTCTGCCGTCGCTCATGCGCTGGCGCCCCTCCATCCTTCAGTGAAGGAAGGAGGGGCGGGGCCGACGCGAGCGAGGAGGAGGCGGAGGGAAGCCGCATCAGAGGCCCTAGGGCCTATGGCGCACCGTGCGCAGGCGCAGAAACACCCAAAGGTCGAACTTTTTTTAATTTTATTTTTTTTAATTTTGGGGGGGTCCGGACCTGCCGCCCCCCCCCCCCATGGTTGCCGCCCTAGGCCATGGCCTAGGGTGGCCTTATGGATAATCCGGGTATGTGATAGATGGGGATATGGGGATAGATAGAGATAGATAGATAGATGATAGATAGATAGATCAGGGCTGTCCAATTTCTACCGGCCCAGGGGCCTGAATTCCGGTCACTGATGACCTGGGGGGCCGAAGGGTCTGCCCCCGCCCCTGGCTCTGCCCCTGCCCTGGCTCCGCCCCCGCCCCTCCCCCGGCTCCAAATTACTTACAATTCATAAGGGGCATCCATACAATCAAATATAATCTTTTCCTAAGGGGAAATGCAGGGAGGGAATACATAAGGGGCATCCATACACAATTACATAATAATAACATAAAGGTTAGCCTACCTTCCCAAACGCGCAGGATCCAGGAGTAGCCGGACCACGAGCAGAGGCGGCGACCGACCGAGGCAGCAGCCGGGAAGATCCAAATCGCGTCTGCGTGGGCCGCAGCGATTAAGTAGCCCGAGATTTCGGCAACAGGAGTATCGCGAGACTACGGAAGCCACACGGGATTTCGCTCTCAACGCAGGCGTGATCTCGCGTTGAGAGCGAAATCCGTGTGGCTTCCGTAGTCTCGCGATACTTGCTCCGGAACCCGGAAGTGGGTAATTTTTAAAAATATTATTATTTAATTTATTTTTGTATTTTTATTTTTTATTAAAAACATTAGGGGGCTGCAGGGAAGGGGCTGGGGGGCCTTATACGGCCCCCGGGCCGCCAGTTGGACAGCCCTGAGATAGATAGATGATAGATAGATAGATAGATAGATAGAAAACTCTGAAGGTTTTGGGGCTATTAGTAGAGGGGTGCAGGCGCAGCAAGGCCCGGCATGGCAAAGGCCCGGCTGCGGCCCACTTCCGTCCCCTTCCCTGCCCCAAGCAGGCCCAGGAGGGCCGCACGGCTTCCCTCCAAAGGGCCGCCGGCAGTGCCTGCAAGCAGATGAGCCTGATCAAGGCTGGCCCTTGTCCTTGACCCCGGCCGGTCCCTGCGGGCCCTTCTGGGATGCTGCCCAGCGACACACGCCTGTTACCCTCTGGCCTCTGGAAGAGGGAGGGGCACTCCCCATGTGTGTGTGCCTTCCCCCCCCCCATTCGCCTCCAATGCATCTCTCTTTGCCTTGCCATTCCTTCCCTTTCTCTTCCGTTCTTACTTCTGCTTCCCTTCCTTTCCCTTTCTGTCTTTTCTTTCTTTCCTTCTTACTTCCATTCCCTTTTCTTTTCTTTCCCCCTTCCTTTCATTTCCTTTCTCTTCCTTTCCTTCTTCCCTTTCCTCCCTTCCTTCCTTCTTTTCCCTTTCTTTCTTTCTTTCTCTTCTTTCCTTCCTTCCTTCTCTCCTTCCTTTTTTCCTTCTTTTCTATTCTTTCCTTCCTTCTTCCTTTCTCTTTTATTTTCTTTCTTTCCTCCCTCCCTTCATTTTCTTTTCTTTCTTTCTTTTTTCCTTCATTTCCTTCCTCTTTTATATTCTTCCTTCAATCTTTTCCTTCCTTCTTTCCTTCCTTCCTTCTTTCCTTTCTTCCTTCTCTTTCTTTCCTTTCCTTCTGCCTCTCCTTTTTTTCTTTTATTCTTGCTTACTTTTTCCTTCCTTTCTTCCTTTTCTTTCTTTCCTTCTTCCTTCCTTTCCTTTTTTCTTTTCTTCTTTTCCTTTCCTATCTTTCCTTTCTTATTTCCTTCTCTTTTCTTTCTCTTCTTCTTCCTTTCCTTCTCTTTCCTCATTCTCCTCCTCCTCTACAGTTTTGCTCCACTGAGTGACACAGTGGACCTATTGACTATATCAGTGTTTCCCAACCAGTGTGCCGTAGCACACTAGTGTGCCGTGAGCGATCCTCAGGTGTGCCGTGGGAAATGGGAACCTCCAATCCCCTTTCTTCCCCCTCCTGCCGAACACTTTTCCTTCTCCACTCGGGTTCCCTTCTTCCCAGCCTCGCTCTGCTCGCTTTGCTCTGGGGTGAGTCTGCGAAGTGGCGCCTGCACGGGTCACGTCTTCCTCCCTCCTCCCACCCCTCCTGAACACGCTCACGCTGCCCCCTTGGATCAAAATGGCGGTGGAAGCGGCAGTGGAGAAGAAAAAGTAAGTGTTGAGCAGGAGGGGGAAGAAAGGGCGCGAAGGGGGAGGGGGAAGAAGAGGTCTCTGTCGAAAGCTGGCATGGGCAAACTTGGACCTTCCAGGTGTTTTGGACTCCAACTCCCACCATTCCTAGCAGCCTCAGGCCCTTTTCCTTTCCCCCATCAGCCACTTAAGCAGGAAAGGGCCTCAGGCTGTGAGGAATGGTGGGAGTTGGAGTCCAAAGCACCCAGAGGGCCCAAGTTTTCCCATGCCTGTTTTAGGGACCTTAAAGTGGTGAGCCTCCTTCCAACATTGTGATTCTGGATAGAAGACAAACAACAACATAACATAACATAACATTGTTTGAGTCCACAGTGCTCTCTGGGTGTAGGTGAACTACAACTTCCAAACTCAAGGTCAATTCCCAAGCAAACCCTTTCTGTTGGTAATGAGAGTTCAATAGGCCAAGTTTAGTTCAATTCCATTGTTGCAAGAGTTCAGGATGCTCTTTGATGGTGTGTTAACTATAAATCCCTGAAACTGTAACTCCCAAATGTCAAGGTCTATTTTTCCCAAACTCCATCTGTGTCCACATTTAGGCATATTGAGTATTCATGCCAAGTTTGGTCCTGATCCAACATTGTTTGAGTCCACAGTGCTCTCTGGATGTCGGTGAACTACAACTCCAAAACTCAAGGTCAATGCCCACCAAACTCTTATAGCATTTTCTCTTGGTTATGGGAGTTCTGGGTGGGAAGTTTGTGTCTTTCCGCCATTCCTGCCAAGATACCTATGTTGTGTTCATCGAAACAGGCCCAGGTTTCACACTGAGTGTATAAATACATTTAAAAACATATTAACTATATGTATGACTGTGTTAGAGTGTCATTTTGTGTCATTTTGGTTGGTGGTGTGACCCAGGATCTTGTAACTGTAAAAAATGTGCCGCGGCTCAAAAAAGGTTGAAAAACACTGCAATACACCACCACGTAGTTATTTCCATTGCAGTTGAAAGCAATGACTCCTTTGCTATTATTGCTTCCAAAACAGGAGGGTGCTTCCAACAATTTTGGGGTTTGGTTCAAAACAGACATACAAGGATGTACCGGACTACTTTGGGGTTAGATGCCATCCGTAGAAGTCAGACAATGGCCTCTGCAGGTATGGATTTCACCCAAAGGTCTCCAAGGTGCCAAAAGGTGCGCCTGCAGCATGGGTCAATGTGGTCATTGCAAGAGGATGGTAGAGAGTTGCAAGAAGATGGTAGAAAATCAGATGGGAGAAGAGCCATTGCAAGGTGATGCTTTGGAATTTGGTGAAAGGAGAGCCGGGGCATCGTTCTATGCCAGGGCTGTCCAACAGGCAGCCCGGGGGCCGTACACGGCCCCTGAGCCCCTTCCCTCCGGCCCCCTAACTTGTTTTAATAAAATACAAATTTTTAAAAAACTAAAATAAAAAATACCTACTTCCGGGTTTAGGCAAGCATCGCGAGACTACGCCAGCCACAGACGGGATTTCGAGGGAGGTTGAAATCCTGTTTGTGGCTGCATAGTCTCGCGATAGCTGCCGAAATCTCGGGTCCCGCGGGATTTGCGGCCAGCCTGGGCGCGCGCCGCCTCCTCCCTCACGGCTGCTTCCAGGCCAGTCCCCATTCCCTCAGAGAGCGGGAGGAGGGGAGTGAGGCAGGGATAGCCCCTCCTGGCTCCGCCCTCTTCCTGTGGAGGGCCCTTGCTTCCCGCCCCACGGATGGGAGAGCTGCTGCGCCCGGCCTGAGCTTGGCCTCGGCTCCAGCGTGGCTCTCCGGGGACGGCGTTGGCGCTTCGGCCCTGTGGCGGGGCTCCCGCAGTATGGGTAAGGAAGGGCCTGGCTCGAATCAATCAATCTAAAAACAGTGGGACGTTGGGTGAGGGGGGGAGGGGTCCCTCAGCGGCGGTTTCCTTGGCAACGCTTCCTTCCCCTCCTCCACGCCCCCTCCCCCTTGTTGTGCTGCCTTCCCCCGCGTGCAGGGCGCAACGTGGCTTCCTTTGCGCCTGCCCCCGCGGCTTGTTTTCCCTTCAGGGAGGGAGGGAGCTCTTTGGGCCTCCTCCACCCGCCTCTGGGAAAGGAGGCCCCACCAAGCCCTGCGACGGCATTGAGGTGTTTGGGTTTTTTTTTGGTGTGTCCCAATTTGAGTGTGGACTCAAATAACTCAAAGGTATTAGGAAACATTCCCCCAAATCCACCAGTGTTCCCATTTGGGTATATTGAGTATTCATGCCAAGTTTGGTCCAGATCCATCATTATTTGAGTCCACAGTGCTCCCTGGATGGAGGTGAACTACAACTCCACAACTCAAGGTCAATTGCAAGTAAATTGGAGCCGGGGAGGGGGCGGAGCTGGGAGAGGGGTGGGGTGGAGCCGGGGGAGGGGGCGGAGCCAGGGGCGGAGGCAGACCCTTCGGCCCCCCAGGTGATCAGTGACCGGAATTCCGGCCCTTGGGCCCGTAGAAGTTGGACAGCCCTGTTCTATGCATTGCAATGCAGTGCTATGTCTCCTTGACCCACTGCTTTAATTATTTATTTATTTATTATTTGGACTTGTACGCAGCCACTCCCCGAGGGCTCGGAGCAGCTTACAGTCAAGTAAAAACACACAGAGGTAAAAGCAAACATATTAAACTAGCTTAAAGAAGGATTTCCAGCCTAGCAATCAAAGGCTAGCCGGAAAAGGTGGGTCTTGCAGGCCTTGCGGAAGGAGAGAAGGTCCTGCGTGGCCCGTACATCACTAGGAAGAGTGTTCCAGATTGAGGGCGCCACTACAGAAAAGGCTCTGCGCCGGGTTGATGTGAGACGGATTGCTTTGAAAGGTCGGCACTTCAAGGAGGTTCATTTGTTCGGAGCGAAGTGACCTCTGGGGTTGGTAGGGGGAAATTTTTTTTATTTATTTATTTATTTGTCACGTTTCTATACCGCCCCTCTCAGCCCGAAGGCGACTCGGGACGGTTTACACAGGCAGTCTCTGCCCTCAATACAACACAGCAACAAGACAAACCCTTCCCCCCCAAAAAACATAACACATATAATAACAATTTAACAATTAAAAACATACAATTGCAGCCTCAGCGTCATGTTGAAGTCAGTTTCCATCGCAGTGTCGTCATTCCATATATCCACTTAAGCCTTATATTTCATCAGGAAATGCCTGCTCAAACAGCCAGGTCTTGACTTTCTTGCGAAATGTCAGGAGGGAGGGGGCCGATCCGTTGTCTCTAGGGAGGGCGTTCCAAATCCGAGGAGCCACCACTGAAAAGGCCCTGTCTCTCGTCCCCGCCAGTCGCGCCTGCAAAGAAGGCGGGACCGAGAGCAGGGCCTCTCCAGATGATCTTAAACATCTCGATGGTTCATAGGGAGAGATGCGTTCGGACAGCTACGTTGGACCCGAACCGTTTAGGGCAGGGGTGCTCACACTTTTTCAGCATGGGAGCTACTGATTAAAAAACCAGGTCCCAAAGATCACCTGCCCAGAAATGTAAAATGTATAACTATTTATTTATTTATATTTATTATTCATTTTTATGTTCCGCTCCTTCCAGCAGGCTCGGGGCAGTTTATATAAAATGAAGTTATAAAACATCAACATTTCAATTTAATAACAACAATATAAAACAGAGCATAAAAATACATCCAACCACCCCATTTCTCCCACACTGCCATATTACCACACATATTATCAGCCAGAAAGTAAGAAGAGAGGCTTTTGAACTGCAAGGCCATTTAATACTCAGCAAGGTAAACAAAGGGGCATGCATAAATACATCCAACCACCCCATTTCTCCCACACTGCCATATTACCACACATATTATCAGCCAGAAAGTAAGAAGAGAGGCTTTTGAACTGCAAGGCCATTTAATACTCAGCAAGGTAAACAAAGGGGCATGCAGAAATACATCCAACCACCCCATTTCTCCCACACTGCCATATTACCACACATATTATCAGCCAGAAAGTAAGAAGAGAGGCTTTTGAACTGCAAGGCCATTTAATACTCAGCAAGGTAAACAAAGGGGCATGCATAAATACATCCAACCACCCCATTTCTCCCACACTGCCATATTACCACACATATTATCAGCCAGAAAGTAAGAAGAGAGGCTTTTGAACTGCAAGGCCATTTAATACTCAGCAAGGTAAACAAAGGGGCATGCATAAATACATCCAACCACCCCATTTCTCCCACACTGCCATATTACCACACATATTATCAGCCAGAAAGTAAGAAGAGAGGCTTTTGAACTGCAAGGCCATTTAATACTCAGCAAGGTAAACAAAGGGGCATGCATAAATACATCCAACCACCCCATTTCTCCCACACTGCCATATTACCACACATATTATCAGCCAGAAAGTAAGAAGAGAGGCTTTTGAACTACAAGGCCATTTAATACGTAGCAAGGTAAACAAGGGGCATGCAAAAAAACATCCAACCACCCCATTTCTCCCACATTTCCATATTCCCAACATATATTTCTCAAGGAACAAAGCAAGCAGAGAGGCTTTTGAGCTAAAAGGTCATTTTTAAACATTAAAAATAAACAAAGAGACATGCCACAGAACAATCAAGCACCCACCCCAAAGTAAAAAGACGGACCTTTGAGATGCGGTAAGGAAATGACCCCAAAGCGTCCTTTCTTCTACCTCCGTGGTTGCTCCTATTTCCACACCGCCAGCATGCGTGCCGCCTCCAAGAGCTCACGAGAAGTCTGAGAGGCAGAATGGGCACTTCTACGCATGCGCGCAGGGCCAGCCATGCATCGCGTCATCCAGGCCCGCCCCCTTTGGTCTCCTATGACTCTGAGTGGCTGGAGAAGGACGGAGAGAGGAGGAGGAATCCAAAAGAGGGGGCCCATGCTGCCTCTTGGACTCTGGAGCTTTTGGAGGCAGCGCACGAGCAGGGAGCGGGGAAGAGCAATGACGGAGGACTTCTTTGCAGCGTGCAGGGGCATGTGAAGAGGACCAACAGCAAAACTCCTGGTCAGGGGCCTGAAGATCACCAGGATGAGGCCCGAAGATCACCCTGGTGATCGAGATCACCGTTCTGAGCACCCCTGGTTTAGGGCTTTAAAGGCTAAAGCAAGCACTTTGAATTGTGCCCGGTAGCAAACTGGCAGCCAGTGCAGCTGGCACAACAGGGAGTTGTGCGCTCTCTGAATGCCGCTCCTGTTATCAACCTGGCTGCTGTCCGTTGGACTAGTTGCAGCTTCCGAACAGTCTTCAAAGGCAACCCCACGTAGAGAGCATTACAGTAATCTATACGGGATGTAACCAGAGCGTGGACCACCGTGGCCAAGTCAGACTTTTCAAGGTACGGGCGCAGCTGGTTTAACTGTGCAAATGCTCCCCTGGTCACCGCCAAAACCTGGGGTTCCAGGCTCAGCGATGAGTCCAGGATCACACCCAAACTGCGAACCTGCGTCTTCAGGGGGAGTGTAACCCCGTCTAACACAGGCTGTAACCCTATGCCCTGTTCGGCCTTTCGACTGACCAGGAGTGCCTCTGTCTTGTCTGGATTGAGTTTCAATCTGTTCGGCCTCATCCAGTCCTTTACAGCAGCCAAGCACCGGTTCAGGACCTGGACAGCCTCCTTAGTAGCAGGTGGGAAGGAGTGGCAGAGTTGGACGTCATCTGCGTACAGGTGACACCGCACTCCGAAACTCCGGATGACCTCCCCCAGCGGCTTCATGTAGATCAGTGTTTCCCAACCTTTTTTGAGCCGCGGCACACTTTTAACATTAAAAAATTCGGGAGCACACCACCAACCAAAATGACACAAAATGACACTCTAACACAGTAAAGAACGACTGGGGGTTGGTGGCCTGCTGGGAACAGCTGCTGGGAGTGCCGAAGCCGGGGGAGGGGGCAGAGCCAGGCCGCGCCATGCCCCGCCCCTCCCCCCAGCTTCACACCTCTCCCAGCAGCTGCTCCAGCCTTGAGGGGCAGTGCCAAGCCAGCGGTGCCAGAGCCAGCACAATGCTGGCTAGGCACTGCCCCCTCAAGGCTGGAGCAGCTGCTGGGAGTGCTGAAGCCGGGGAGGGGGCGGAGCCAGGCCGCGCCATGCCCCGCCCCTCCCCCCAGCTTCAGCTCTCCTACAGAGGAGGAGCATGAGCGGTGGATGGGCTTCAGTGGGCGGGGCTCCTCCTCCACGCAGCTTCAGCGAGCGAGGGGCAAGAGTCATGGTGGGAGTCATGGCGGATTGCAGGCTGGCTGGGGAAACGGCCGAAGGAGGCGGCGCCCCAGTCCCTTCTTCTTTTTCTTCACCACTGCCTGGCCCTTCCTCCTCCCCCAAGCAGCAGGAGTTTGGCAGGAGGGGGGAGGAAGGGGGCAGAGAGCTTTTCTCGCGGCACAGCAAGAGGTCCGTCACGGCACACTAGTGTGCCACGGCACATAGGTTGAGAAAGACTGATGTAGATGTTAAACAACATGGGAGATAGTATTGAGCCCTGAGGAACCCCACAAGACAATGGTCCCTCAGATACAGCGGCCCCAGACCATGCAAGGCCTTGAAGATTAACACCATCGCCTTGAAGGTGATCCGGTGCTCGACCGGAAGCCAATGGAGCTGCTGGAGGATGGGTGTTATGGGGCATCTCACTGGAGCCCCAGTGAGAAGTCATGCAGCGGCATTATGGACGAGCTTAAGTTTCCAGATCACGGACAAGGGCAGGCCGATGTAAAGGGCGTTATAGTAGTCCAGTCTCGAGATGACCGTGGCTTGGAGCACCGTGGCCAGGTCGTCTCTGGATAGGTAGGGGGCCAGGCGCCTAGCTTGCTACAGATGGACGAAAGCAGTTTTGCTGACGGTGGAGATTTGAGCTTCCATCGTCAGCAATGGGTCTAAAGTGAACCCAAGGCTCTTTACTGAGGATGTCGGGCATAATGCCTCGCCATCCAAGCCAGGCAGTCGGGCCTCACCACACACTGGGCGGCCCAGCCACAGTACCTCCGTCTTTGCTGGATTCACCCTCAATCTACTGGCCCGCAGCCAACCAGTCACGGCTTCAAGGCACTGATGGAAACAAGAGGGTCCGGGGTCCGGCCGGCCTTCCATTCTCGGAACGAGCTGGGTGTTGTCAGCGTACTGGTAGTTCTTTCCATTGCAGTTGAAAGCAATGTCTCCTTTGCTATTATTGCTTCCAAAACAAAACAATTTTGGGGTTTGGTTCAAACCAGACATACAAGGACGCCGGGGCACCGTTCTACCCGTTGCAATTCAGCGCTACGCCTCCTTGACCCACTGCTTTCATATTATGTCTTTGAGAAGAACCACCATGTAGTTGTTTCCATTGCAACAGGCCCGGATTACCCATAAGGCCAACCTAGGCCACGGCCTAGGGGCGCAAGCCGAGGGGGGGCGTAATTCACGGACCAAAAAAAAAAAGTTAATCCGTGGCCAGCCCTTGGGAATGGCGGGAGTTGAAGCACAAAGGCCCCGGTGGGAGGGAGGGAGGGAGGGCCGAGCCTGGTCTCAAGGCAGGACACGCAGGGCGAGGAGCAGCAGCAGCGGCTTCCCTCCCTCCCCGCTACTCAGCCGGGGGCGGGGCCTCCCAGGGTGACATCACTCCCTCCCTCCTCCTCCGCCAGGCCCGCCTTCCTTGTTTGCTCTGTCGCCTCCCAGGGTGACATCAGTCCCTCCCTCCCTCCCTGGGAGGTGGGGAGTGGGCGGGGCCAGGAGTGAGTCCCCCAAGCCCACCTCCTGGCCCCGCCTCCCGCCTTGTGACACCCATCGATCAAAGCTGAAGCGCGTCAGCCAACCAATCGGGGAGCCTCCCTCCCTCCCGGGCGGGCGTGGCTCCGCGGATTCAGCCAATAGGAAGGCGAGGGCCTGCTTGGAGGCGGAAGTCCACGGAGGGGGGTTCTCCCTGAGCCACGGATTGCAACCGAGGAGGAGCAGCAGCCCTGAAGGAGACGGAGATGGGTGGGTGTCTCTCTCTCTCTATCTCCAAAGAGCCCCCCCCCTGAAGGAAGGAAGGCCCCCCAGGCCTCTCCCCACTACTCTCCCTCCCTGGGGTGCGGGGATCCTAATCAGCCCCGGCAGATGGCCACCCCGCCACGGCCCCCAAGCCCCTGGGTGAGGAAGGAAAGGCAGGCGCACCCTCCCTTCCCGGACCCCAAACAACACTTTCAGTGCCGGTAGTAGAGCAGGTGTAATTCCAAAGTGTGGCCTAGGGCGCAAAAAGGTGTTAATCCGGGCCTGCATTGCAACTCAGTGCTACGTCTCCTCGACCCATCGCTCTGCTATGACAGCTTCCAAAACACCGCCACGCAGTTCTTTCCATGGCAGCCGAGTGCTATGCCTCTCTCTTCCCAAACAGGAGGGTGCTTCCAACAACTTTGGGGTTTGGTTCAAGTCCAAAATACAAGGATGTATCGGACAACTTTGGGGTTTGACGCCACCCTGAGAGGTGAGAGCATAGCATTGCGCTGTGCCGGGGCTCTGCTTGCACCCAGTGCTCCGGCGTGGCCTTGCCATGAGCGCATGGGCCCACCCAGAGGCCCCAGGCCCACCTTCCTCTTCCTCCTCCTCCTCAATGGCGGCGGAGGCCTGCTGCGTTGGTGCGTTGTTCCCGGTCGGGTCCCGCTCCGGTGTCGCGCCGCTCGGCCCTCCCTGCGGCAGACAGCTTGAGTGATGGTACGCATTAAACAGTTAATCCGCCTGATTGAATGTTTGCTTCCTCCAAATTGAAACATTAAACAACAACGGAGGGAGAAGAGGCGGCGACAAATCAGTCATGAAAGATTCATTTTCTCCCGAATAATGTATCTCATGAGCTCGGAATATACAAATAGGCTGGGAGCAAGCGGCGGAAACGCCGCACACGCACGCACACGCACGCACGCACACGCGCACACACAAAGTGCCCCTCAAATACTTCAGGAATGCAGCCTGGCGGGCACTGGCGCTTCCAGCATCCCCAAATGTCATGAGGATGGGAGTTGCAGTCCAAAAAGGGACCAAGGAAATAATGCATTGCATGCATAGGGGATGATGGGAGTTGCAATCCAAAATGGCTTCCTTTCCCTATGCTGTGCAAGCCCCAACTTGCAGCATTTGGAAGATAAAGAGACCAAGGAAAGAATGCATTACGTGCATAGGGGATGATGGGAGTTGCAGTCCAATATGGCTTCCTTTCCCTATGCTTTGCAAGCCCCAACTTGCAGCATTTGGAAGATAAAGAGACCAAGGAAAGAATGCATTACGTGCATAGGGGATGATGGGAGTTGCAGTCCAAAATGGCCTCATTTCCCTATGCTTTGCAAGCCTCAACTTGCAGCATTTGGAAGATATAGAGACCAAGGAAAGGATGCATTGCGTGCATAGGGGACAATGGGAGTTGCAGTCCAATATGGCTTCCTTTCCCTATGCTTTGCAAGCCCCAACTTGCAGCATTTGGAAGATATTGAGACCAAGGAAAGAATGCATTGCATGCATAGGGGATGATGGGAGTTGCAGTCCAAAATGGCTTCCTTTCCCTATGCTTTGCAAGCCCCAACTTGCAGCATTTGGAAGATAAAGAGACCAAGGAAAGAATGCATTGCATGCATAGGGGATGATGGGAGTTGCAGTCCAAAATGGCTTCCTTTCCCTATGCTTTGCAAGCCCCAACTTGCAGCATTTGGAAGATAAAGAGACCAAGGAAAGAATGCATTGCATGCATAAGGGACGATGGGAGTTGCAGTCCAAAACAACCCCTATCCTTATGCACTGGAAGCTGCAACCAGCAGCATTGGGAGGAAAGAATGCCTTCCACACATGGTGGGGGGATGATGGGAGTTGCATTTCCAAAACAAAAAGGAAGGGGAAGTTGGCGCACATACGTCTTCATCAGGAGGGACTTCTGGGCACTTCTGACATGATGGACTTCGGCCAAATTGGCCAAGAGCAGCGTTTCTCAACCTGGGGGTCGGGACCCCGGGGGGTCGCAAGGGGGTGACAGGGGGATCACCAAAGACCACCAGAAAACATAGTATTTTCTGTTGCTCATGGGGATTCTGTGTGGGAAGTTTGGCCCAGTTCTATTGGTGGGGTTCAGAATGCTCTTTGATTGTAGGTGAACTATAAATCCCAGCAACTACAACTCCCAAATGTCAAGGTCTATCCCCCCCAAACTCCACCAGTGTTCACATTTGGGCATATGGAGTATCCATGCCAAGTTTGGTCCAGATCCATCATTGTTTGAGTCCACAGCGCTCTCTGGATGTAGGTGAACTACAACTCCCAAACTCAAGGTCAATGGCCACTAAACCCTTCCAATATTTTCTGGAATGTCATGGGAGTTCTGTGTGCCAAGTTTGGTTCAATTCCGTCATTGGTGGAGTTCAGAATGCTCTTTGATTGTAAGTGAACTACAAATCCCAGCAAGTACAACTCCCAAATGACAAAATCAACACACACACCCCCTCCCAAACCCTACCAGTATTCAAATTTGGGTGTATAGAGTATTCGTGCCCAATTTGGTCCAATGAAAGAAAATACATCCTGCATATTCGATATTATTTACATTGGTATTCATAACAGGAGCAAAACGACAATTAGGAAGTGGAAACAAAAATAATGGGATGGTTCGTGGGGTCCCCACAACACAAGGAACGGGGTCAAGGGGTCACAGCATTAGGAGGTGTATAGGGAAGCCATTGAAAAGATAATAATATTATAATAATATTGTGATATTATATCATAATAATACCATAATATTATAATATCATAATAATAATAGAATATTCTAATATAACATAATAATAAATTATTGCTATTGTTACTATTAATAATACTTTCAGTAACAACAACAATGCATTGCCAGGAAGTGGTAGAATCCCATGAAGATGGCACAAGCCGAAGAGCCAACGTTGTCCATAGACACCTCCAAAGTCATGTGGCCAGCATGAGTGCATGGAGCGCCATTACCTTCTCGCTAAGCTAAAGAACCAGCATTGGCCACAGACACCTCCAAAGTCATGTGGCCAGCATGAGTTCATGGAGGGCCATTACCGTCCCGCTAAGCCAAAGAACCAGCATTGTCCACAGACACTACCAAAGTCATGTGGCCAGCATGAGTGCATGGAGCGCCATTACCGTCCCGCTAAGCCAAAGAACCGGCATTGTCCACAGACACCACCAAAGTCATGTGGCCAGCATGAGTGCATGGAGCGCCATTACCGTCCCGCTAAGCCAAAGAACCGGCATTGTCCACAGACACCACCAAAGTCGTGTGCCCAGCATGAGTTCTTGGAGCGCCACTACTGTCCCACTAAGCCAAAGAACCGGCATTGTCCACAGACACTACCAAAGCCATGTGGCCAGCATGAGTGCATGGAGCAGCATTACCTTCACACTAAGCCAAAGAACCGTCGTTGGCCACAGACACTTCCAAAGTCATGCACCATTACCTTCTCGATAAGCCAAAGAACCAGTGTTGTTCATATACACCTCCAAGGTCATGTGGCCAGCATGAGTGCATGGAGCACCATTACCTTCCCACTAAGCCAAAGAACCAGCGTTGTCCACAGACACCACCAAAGTCATGTGGCCAGCATGAGTGCATGGAGCACCATTACCTTCCCGCTAAGCCAAAGAACCAGTGGTGTTGTCCACAGACACCACCAAAGTCATGTGGCCAGAATGAGTGCATGGAGCACCATTACCTTCCCGCTAAGCCAAAGAACCAGCATTGGCCACAGACACCTCCAAAGTCATGTGGCCAGCATGAGTGCATGGAGCGCCATTACCTTCCCGCTAAGCCAAAGAACCGTCGTTGACCACAGACACCTCCAAAGTCATGCACCAATACCTTCTCGATAAGCCAAAGAACCAGTGGTGTTCATATACACCTCCAAGGTCATGTGGCCAGCATGAGTGCATGGAGCGCCGTTACCTTCCCACTAAGCCAAAAAACCAGTGTTGGCCACAGACACCACCAAAGTCATGTGGCCAGCATGAGTGCATGGAGCACCATTACCTTCCTGCTAAGCCAAAGAACCAGCATTGTCCACAGACACCTCCAAAGTCATGTGGCCAGCATGACTGCATAGAGACTCTTGGGATGCTTGCATCCACTGAATGAAGTATCCCGAAAAATCTACCTATGCTTTGCATATCTCTATCTCTATCCCTATCTCTATATATAATAAAGCGGAATGTTTGTTTGTATTTATGTTTATATGTATGTATGTATGTATGTAGCAGCATTCTGATTGGCTCCTGGCCTCTACATTCTGACAACATGACTGGTTGCCAGTGAGGGAGTATTTGCATAACGCCTCTAATTGGCCAGCCAACACGAACATTACGACACTCTAAACTGCCAGAGGGGGAGAAGGCCAAGGCCTGGGGCAGTCAGCCATGGTGGGAGTTTCATTGTTGGGAGTTTGCGGCTCCCAGCAATGACAGAACAAGACCAAACTTGGCACACAAAACCCCCAAGACCCACTCTACATCCTGGTGCAGTTTGGAGGAGGGCAGACCATGGATGATGGGACTTGAAGTACCTCCAATCACTTTCCCAGACCGCTGCAACCCTCATCCACTGAATGATCAAGACCAAACTTGGCACACAGAACCTCCATGACCCACTTTACATCCTGGTGCAATTTTGTGTGGGACGGACCACGGATGATGGGACTTGAAGTACCTTCACTCACTTCCTGAGAGCACTGTGACCCTCACCCAATGTCCAATACAGACCAAACTTGCCACACAAACCCCACAAAACCCACTCTACATCCTGGTGCCGTTTGAAGGAGGATGGACCATGGATGATGGGACTTGAAGTACCTTCACTCACCTTCCGAGACAGCTGCGGCCCTCATCCAATACATGATCAAGACCAAACGTGGCACACAGAGCCCACATGACCCACTCTACATCCTGGTGCTGTTGGGAGGGGGATGGACCTTGGCTGATGGGACTTGCAGTACCTTCACTAACTTCCTGAGACCACTGCAAGCCACGTAAACATCTGATAAGGACCAACCTTGGCACACAATGCAGGGCCGGGTCCCCAAGCTAGTATTTTAATAAAACGCACAACCTGGAGCTCATTTGCATAAACTGTATTTTTATACTATGTTTGTGCATGAAATAAAATGCCTGTACATTGTCTCATCAGAGGCTCAGGGGACGATCCTGAGTATTTTGCATTTTGGGAAATCCCAGGTAAGGGATGCGCATACCTTGTCAGGTGTGGGTTGCGGCTCGTTTGTGTGCTGTTGTCCTTGCTGCAAAGCTGAGCGATGGGCCCCGTTGCCTTTATCCCCAGCATCCTCATTACGTTGAGCGAGCGCAACAATTTGTGAAACAAGCCCATTTACATGGGGCTTAATGAGTAGGGAAAGGGATAATTGCACACAGGGTGTGTGTGTGTGTGTAAGGGGGAAAAGAGGCCAAAGAGGTTGGAACTAATCCCTGCCATTTGCCTTCCTCCAGATTACATCCTGTTGCACTTTTGGGAAGCTCTTGTGCAACAAGCACGCTCTGCTCACCATTGTCAAGACTACGTCCCACCATAATAACAACAAGCAGCAACAACTTTATGTGAACCCCACCACCATCTCCGCAACGGGGACTCGGGGCGGCTTACATGAGGCCAGGCCCAAAGACACATAATAAACAACACAACAGCAAATGATAAAACAATACAATCAATATAACCACGGTGGTCCGTGCCCTGGTTACATCCCGTATAGATTACTGCAATGCTCTCTACGTGGGGCTGCCTTTGAAGACTGTTCGGAAGCTGCAACTAGTCCAACGGACAGCAGCCAGGTTGATAACAGGAGCGTCACTCAGAGAGCGTACAACTCCCCTGTTGCGCCAGCTCCACTGGCTGCCAGTCTGCTACCGGGCACAATTCAAAATGCTGGCTTTAGCCTTTAAAGCCCTAAACGGTTCGGGTCCAACTTATCTGTCCGAACGCATCTCTCCCTATGAACCATCGAGATGCTTATGATCATCTGGAGAGGCCCTGCTCTCGGTCCCGCCTTCTTCGCAGGCGCGACTGGTGGGGACGAGAGACAGGGCCTTTTCAGTGGTGGCTCCTCGGATTTGGAACGCCTCCCTAGAGACATCAGATCGGCCCTCCTGGGGAAAAAGGGGGGAGACAAAAAAAGGGGGAAAAGGAAGAAGAGAAGGATGAGGGGGAAAAAAAGGGAAGGGGGAAAAAAAGAGGAAAAAAGGGAAAAAGAAAAAAAAGATGAAGAGGGAAAAAGGGGGAAAAGGGGGGGAGGAAAAGCAGGAAGAGCAGGAAGAGGAAGAAGGAAGAGAGGGAAGGGGAAAAAAGGGAAAAAGAGGAAGAGGGATGAAGAAGAAAAGGAAAAAGGGGAAAAAAAAGGGGGAAGAAAAAGGGAAAAGGGGGGGGGGAGATAAAAAAGGGAAAAGGAAGGGGAAGGAAAGGGAA